>CM067506.1:2844610-3057110 GCA_034509495.1 Acestrorhynchus altus | reverse complement strand
GCTGCGTAAGTCCAATATCACTCTACTGCCTCCACATCCTTCCGTCACTTCAGATGCTACATCTTTATCTCCCAGCTTATCAACGAATGCACATTTATAGCTGACCACAAGGTGGTGCACAAAGCATGATTTGCAAGGGTAGGTTATCTGATTTTTGTTAGTCTCCTCTTGTCCCTTCATCAGTGCTCCACAGGATACTGCCACAGGACCCCCTGTTGATTGGACATTTCTGTGTTGGTGGACTGTTCTAGGTCTGCGACACTGGGAGTGTGACTGCAGTGCTGAGAGAGTGACCCCACCACCACATAATAGCCTGCTCTGTAGTGGTCCTGTGAGGTCCTGATGTTGAGAATCAGAGTGAGAGGAGGGAGAATAAAGTCTGCAGCGAAAACAGATGAACTGATCTCTAAATGCTCCACATGTAGTGAGGCAGGCCACTGCATGTACAGACTCTGACTGATCATTGAGAGGCAGGGCTAATGACATCACCAACCAAGATATTGTGTTATAGAGCAAAATGAGAAGGGTGGGCTGTTTGATCTCTTTCTGTATACAGTGTCTGAGAGAGAGAGCAAAAATGGGTTCATTCAAGGTTGTTTTGTTCTGGACCACTGTCAAAAATCATTAAATTAAATGTCTCACCAATCTCTTGCTTTCAGCTCAAAAACCCTCTGGATGATCCACTTTTAGTCCTTATAAGCAGAAAAAAAAATTGTAGGTGCAAGAAAATTTTTGATCCAAACATGGTCAAATACGTACAGATAATAAAATTATCGTAATATTTACAAAATAAAAGTATCTAGTATGCGTGAATGTCACGTGTAAGCACTGTAAAACCCCTCAGAATCGGCCTAGGGGTGTAAAGGTTCGTAGCAGTCATCAATACTGATCAGGAAAATGATGTACAAGAGGCAGCCCTGTTAATGGCGAACAAATGTAGTTTAGTGAGAATTCACTTGCAAAGTCAAAGCCCGTAAAATATGTCTGGCTGCACCGTCAGGTACTCCTCTCCCACTGCCAATATCCACTTGCTGTCCCTGCACCAATGAAGTGGAATTCTGCGCTCAGTATTCTCCTGTTTGTTTTTAGCCTGCATGCTCGATGACAGAGCCAAACAATTGCATATTTCTTTTGTATCTGAATCGTCCAACAACATTTTTACATCCAGTACCTCATTTAGTGACGCAACACAGAAATGACAAAATAACGTCTTACAAAAGGGGATATAAAATAATGCCAGACACACAACGTACGCAACAAGTCCAGGTAACTTGGTTCAACTCTGATATACAAAATAAAAAATCCATCGGCTGGTACATTTAGCTATAACATCCAGTTTCACTCGGTTTGGTAGGTCAGCTTCATTTTTTCCCTTTTTTTTGTCAAAAATATTTTTCTCCCCTTTATATTTTCATATCAAAAAACGTAAAGGAAAATAAAGACTTCATGTTATATTTTTTTCTGTCTTAGATGGCAGTGTTACAACATCAACTGGGAAAAACTCGGAAAGGTCGGCTTCTGCCTCTTTTTAATCTTTTTTAAATAATGCAGAATGAGTTTTACTGTGAGTGGGCGAACAGCCTCGTTTTATTTACTCTCCTTGCACTTTCTACTGTAAAGCTGCGACACGTCTTCCTGCACAATTCAAGCAAACATGGTTCAGTAAGTTCAGTACTGCTCCAGTTACAGTGCTTAGTCAGCTTTCGCTCTAACTCTCCCTTTCTTTCTATTACTTTGCTCTTTTATTTCCCCAGTCATTATGATTCCTTGGGGAAGGCGACTCAGGTCAGTTATGAAATTCTCTCTGCTTATTTTGTGTTTCTTTCTCTCTTTTTTTTTTTTTGCAAATGATTAATAGTCATCCTTTTTTCAAATATCAAATGTATTTTTTACCCAACACCATTAAAGTCAGTAATCCTGGAGACCATTTCAGTATAAATAAAAAAACTGAGTTCATTGTTTAAGCGTCATGCTCAGTTGAGAGAGGCTTTCTCTGTTTTATCTGATTTTTCTTCCCGAAAGTGTGTGATGAGACCCAGCACCATCCTATAAATGGAGAACTTCAGTCATTCCCAAATCCTGGAGCCTCTATCCATTCCTCATGAAAGATGCAATCCAAGATTGCATGACACATACTGATTCGACTCCGAGCAGGGCATCTCAAGTGGCTTTCTTTTATCGTTTCTAACATATTCCTCTCCCACAGCTCCACACTGCGCAGCAGTCCCCTCGAGACCCCATTGAAACCATGGACTTGTGCCCCCTCCAGCCTTCTCTTCTGATTAGGGATGGGTGTAGCTCTTCAGAAATATTAGAACATCATATTGTCTGGGAGATGTTTTCGAGTAATATATGGACCTGAACGGCAGCAACAGGGGTCAGTTTTAATCTAATGTCGATCACTGCTGCAGTAAATATGTTGAATGTTTTGTGGTTTTTAAAACATAAAATAAAATAAATGTATATTAAGATAAAAGTTGGAGGCTCTAGGGAGTCTTGTATGATATCGCTCGACCCGGGTGCAGATTTGAGTCTGGACATGCTGCGTGCCATGCGGCCTTGAGTCAGAAAGAGCAAAATTGGCCATGTTCTCTCTCGGTGGGTAGATGGTGCTCTATCCCCACATCGCACCCACACAACAGCACTGCTGGTCAGAACAGGCCTCTGGCCCAGCTATTGTGTTGGGCTAGGGCCCGTCGTTCCTCCGAGGCGTTGGTTGCCCAGCAATGTTACCCAATGGCAGTTTCAGAGGAGGCAGGTGCTTGTCTTTGCACTCCTAGTGTTGGGAGCATCGCACGTGATAGAGAGTCCTAACGGGTAAATAAATAAATAAATAAATAAATAAATAAATAAATAAATAAGGTTATTATTATTATTTTTATTTTGTGTTTGTAACTAAAACATTTTTCTCATCAAGTTGTCAGTAATGTTAGACAAGTGGTAACCATCCTACTACTGGCCAAAGAGGTGATCAGATGTAGCATAGAATGGGGTCAGGAGGACTAGGCTTGTGGCTCTTCTCTCCTGTGAGGCCTCCTTCGTCATAACTCCGTTATTTCCCAGCCAGGCTTTCCGATAAGGTACCTTATTACAGTGCATGGTGCCAGACTTGGCTGGTCAGTGCGCGCGCTGCAGCTCCTGCATTACAAGTCCGCCCGTCGCGATACCTTGCCTCTAGGGATCGTGCCAGGGCCCGCTGGTCGTCCTCTGGCAGACTGTTGAGGTCTGAGGTCAGCAGGGTGCCTATGCTGCCATGGACCACGTGTACACCGTCCGGACCACGCAGCTCCACGGGGTGCTTGTGCTTGAAGCGAAGAGTTCCTCTTCCTCCTCCCATCCCTATCCGTTCGTCCTCGTCCTCGTCCAGGTCACTCTGGACTAGCTGAGAGGATGGAGGGAAGAGAATAAATGGATGGGCGATGACAGTATCACCTTTGAGTCATGCAAACAATCTAGCTGCAACCCTGCAGGTCAGCAATATGCTGCAGGTCAGCAATACTACAGTAATTCTTACTAAAACTTTAATCTAATATATTTTAACATTAGTGGGTTTAAGTTGGGGGCTGTTCCCATTCTGGGAGATGACCAGTAGAGCTGCAACTATGTATACCAACAAAACGTTAAGGTGTTCAGACATTAACACAAATCTGAGGAGATTACATTACCCAGATCACATGAGGCAGAAAGGCTAACCACACAAAAATCCATCAGCGTTAAAACCTTCATTAGAAATTAGAGCAGAAGGTGTGGAAAAAGTGCAGAAGACATCAGGCTGATTTTCCAGACACTTTCGATTTAAGGAGACAGAAATAACGTATCTACAAAATCACTCTTGGAAAAGAGCACACCAGATATAGAGTGAGGGTCTTCCACAGACAGGCGCGTGAAAGCCAGCTGTGAGGGAGAGGAGCTAAAGCAGGGTCCAGCCACGCCTCCCACCTCTGTGATTGATGATTGGTCCTGATTGGTTGACTTGGTAACCATGCGGGCGGCGAAAGGCTTTTGAGCCTCAGGTAATCGTCCATTCCACCAAGCAGTGAACCTGAGCAGATAGCGGGTTGGTGTTTTGAAGTGAGTGTTTAGTCGGTCAGATGACGTTTCAGGTCATGACCCAGAATTAAACACATAAAATCCAAATGAGTTTCCTGGTTTGGGCGGTTTTATGGTTATTAACTAAACAATATTCTTCATCCCTTTATAGCAGAAAACAAATGCACTATAAAACCATTAAATCCGGGTTAACTCAGATAATCAAACATTTACACTACCTTAAGTATTTTACTGCTCAATATTAAAAACATAGATAAAATTGTATAATTGCTGCCAGTGAGCTTCTGCCACCTTGTCTATCCAGGATCCAGGAATCCAGGAGGAATCTTATTAGTGTGGGTGTGGTCTAAAGTGTCCTCTTCAGTCGTAATCATAACACTTTTGTCTCCTTCAGGACTCACCTTAATGGGTCTCTCATAATTTATTGGTTGGCGATGTTGTCATACTCCTGGATAGCAGCTCTGAGGTAGCGGTCATCCTCTGGCTTAGAGGCGTGAGGCTCACGGCCAAACGTGCCCTGGAGATCGGAGCATAATCGGCATGTTTGCGTGTTTCAGAGCAAGCCCACTCAGTGTGTTAAAGTGTGTGCGGGCCCAGGCGTGGTCACGAGCTGGACTGTTCCACAGGTCAGGCGATGTCACTCAGGTTCTGGGAAGTCATCTTCATGCTCAGCCTGGTGCGTGGCTCGGGTTTCTGCAGAGTTTGGTCCAGCCATACGGGATTGGCTCTACACACCATACACACAAATGCCCTTAACGTGTGTAAGGGCGTCAGTCCAGTCAGTCCTCCACCCCACCGACTCATCCCAAAATATTGGATGGAGCTCCATCATTCCAGAGAATACAGATTCCCCACTGCATAACTCAGTGCTGGGGCTTTAGACCCTTCTAGCCACACCTGGCATTAGGCATGGTGCCAGTGGGTTCATGCGTACCTGATCCAGAGTCCTATTTTAGTGAAAATACTTCTCTACAGAGACTAGACAAGCTGTATGTGCATTTGCACATCTGTATCAGCAATGGGGTGCAACTTATAGTGGCTAAATGCATTCATTTGAGTTCTTTTATAGCCTTTCTCAGCTCATTTCAGGAGATCTGATGCCCAGTGTCCTGCCCCCTAATGACCTTTGTTTTTAGAAAACCACTGGTATGAAAATGTCCTCAAGAGATTCTGTATATTTGCGATCATCTATTTTTCACGAAGGTTGAATATAGGAAGGCATATCACTTCTATCAGCAGGTTCTAGCCTCACCCCTTTAATAGTGCCATTGGTGTTCGGCATGTCCAGGATGTCCATCAGTCCCTGGTTGCCTGGACGGCATGCGGAGAGAGAACAAACAGAGGCTGTTACACTCACAGCACACGCCAACAAACAAGCAAACACAAAACCTTGTTTGTGCAAGTTTCTGATGGCATGCTGTGAACTTCCTTTTCTATGATATTCCCAACAGCACTCACCTGTGGGCGGCGTGGCCTTTAGCTTCCTCTTGTGTCTGTTTGAAAGGACATGCATGAATAATTAACTGTTGGAATGTGTGGCATGACAAGTTCTGATGTAATGGCTTCACAGTCTGTGACGCCTTAAAAACAGTGGGTTGTGGTTCGGGCAGGTGGAGAAAAACACGTAGAGTTAAATCTGGACAATTGCCTGGTCTCAGGATAGCATTGGGGTCTGATTCATGGGACGCAACATCAACGGGGACAAGGGACTCTGCGAACCAGGCCAGTAGCCAGCATGCTGACACTGTGATGTCGATATTGGACGAGTGCCTCTGTGTTGGGATTGCAGATTTGCAGGTTTTGGAGGCTGGTGCAGCATAACGAATAACACACCAGCAAGCTGCCACCATGTAGGAGACTAGGGTTCGATTCCCAGTCTGGGAACTATACTATACACCAACCAGGAGTCTCCTTGGGCGAGACTCCTAAAACCACTCTCCCATGTTGATTTGGGATGAAGCCCAAAGCCGGCATGTTAATGCCATACTATGGATTTGGGATGAGGCCTGTAGTCAGTATGACGTGTTTAAAGATGTTTATCTTTAAGACAGAACTGTTTAAGAGGTGGTGGATTAAATGATTTATTTGTAGTAATTAATGAACGACACAGCTGATACGTGTTTGCCGTGAATTGTTTAGAAAGCGGAGCTCGATAATTGCTTACACTGTTCTGTAATGCAGTTCATAGAGATGAACAGCATGGCTGCCAAGGTGGCAGTACAGCCAGGATTATTATAGCCATCTACAGAGAGAGAGAGAGAGAGAGAGAGAGAGAGTGAGAGAGAGAGTGAGAGAGAGAGAGAGAGTGAGAGTGAGAGAGGTGAGGGTGAGGTGGAGAGTGAGGTGAGAGAGTGTGGGGGGCGTGAGAGAGAGGTGAGAGAGGTGGGCGGGTGGAGGGTGTGAGGAGAGGTGGGAGAGGAGAGGTAGAGGTGAGAGAGTGTGAGAGGTGTGAGTGGGAGGGAGGATGGTGGGAGAGGGAGGTGAGGGAGAGGTGAGAGAGAGAGTGAGAGAGGGTGAGAGAGAGAGGAGTGGGAGAGAGAGAGGGAGTGGGAGGATAGAGAGAGAGAGAGAGAGAGAGTGAGGAGAGAGAGGTAGAGAGAGAGAGAGAGAGAGAGAGAGTGAGAGAGTGAGAGAGAGAGAGAGAGCACAATGAACACATCATGAAGAATGTATATAAATCATTTATTAGAGAATCATAACTTACTTTGGCTTCAAACTCTTCAAACATAGGACACACTTACTTGGAGGGTAGTGAGATCATCAGGCGCTCGTCCACTCACTGCAGGCTGGACATCCAGTATGTTATAGTTCCTGAACAGATTTCTTAGCTGCTCCTTATTCTCATCAATCATCTGAATCACCCTGTCAAAGGGTCAACCAGACCAATCAGACCTTTAGACAATATGTGTGTAATAACACGTAGATGGGATCACATAATTTTTTGTGAAAAAGCAGAAAAAGCTCTAAATTAATAATGAATAGAGAATGGTCAATCTGCAGACCTGCAATAAACCCCTCACTGTCCTTTGGCGAAACTGTGGATGCACCAAGGTGCTCCAAGGAACCACCAAGAACATCCTTGTCCTCATATTGAAGGTTCCTTGAAGCACGGTAAGAGGTTCCTTCACAGTTTCAAACTGAAGAACCTCCAAAGATCCTCAAGGATGTTGTACTTTAAACAGGGTAGGAGGGTGAAGACAGTCACAGCCAGAGAGAACATGGCCAAATATGATCTCTTGGACTCTGGCTGACAATGGCACTCAGCGAGATCCAGCATTCAAACCAGCAGTAATCAGATCATCCTTCTCAATCTCGTAATCTGTTCAGTTTAACGTTTAAAAATGATCTGATCTAATTAAAAACGACCTGTGACAATCAAACATTACTCACTAGTCTGAGTAGCACTTAAGCACCCAAACGTCTGATTAGCATGGTGGTACTAAAGTGAAAGTGAAAATGAGTACTGAAGGAGTGATCTGACCTCTCCACGTCCAGGATGCGGTTGGACTGCTTGTTGACCACATGAATCAGAACATCGGTTTGTGCAAAGTTCACCCTGCCCTTTTTATCCACATGGAACTGAGAGAGAGAATGATCAGAGCATGTTGTTTAAGCATTATGGATAAAGATTAGAACCACGAGAACATACAAACTTCTTGGTACCACACACCTGCACATCATCCATGTTCACTATGGCTCCGGTGATGTTTGAGAGCAAGTTGATGAACTCCTCCTGGAAGAGCCAGACTCGTTCTGGTATCTCGTTAATGATGAGCTTCACTCTCTGGTCATCCCGCAGGATGTAGATGCCCACTAGAGCCACATCACTGTGTCCAGCCAGGTCCCTCGCCAGCACCTCCACCACAAAATAGCCTGGGTCGTACGCCGTGAACAGGTCAAACGTTCGGATTATGCCATCTGTTTCACCTGGCCAATGAGGAGAGAATGGAACAGAAAGGTCACATAGAGAAGAGACATTTGTTATCAATCTAAAATTAGCTCGTGTACGAATAATATCCATAATAATAGAGAATAATGATGAATAATAGTGTCGATCACATTTGTTATTTACAAAAAAATGTAAATAAAAATACAAATATGTTGGTGTAAATAGTAACTGTAATCAACAAATGTCATTTAACAGACAAATAGATAGCGATGCATACCAATGATGAAAACATTGCCGATGTCCTCAGAGTCGTTGGACTGCAGCTTTATGTAACGGATGGACAGAATGTGATACAGAACCAGACTGTTGTTTCCAATGTCGTTGTCGATGGCTTGAACCCGGATCAGGTCCGAGCCCACTTTAGCATCCGCAGCCACACCTGCAGGGGGCGCAACCAAATACAGCATGACCGAATGTAACGCAGGTAAAACCTTAATCAAGCAATTCATAATAATATGAACGTATAAGACCATTATTTAAGGACCTGCCCACACAGGAGCACTTTGAGGTTCTATAATCACAGACTGTAGCTCATCTGTTTCTCTGCAGACTTTATTCTCCTCCTTTCACCCTGATCTTCAATGAGCAGGACCCCGCAGGACCACCACGGAGCAGCTGTTACGTGGGTGGTGGGTCATTCTCAGCACTGCAGTCACACTGACATGGCGGTGGTGTGCAGCAGTGGAAGAGCATGATGAGCATTGGTCCCTGACCTGGACTGTCCCTAAAGGAGTAACTAGGTAGGAGAGTCTAACAGAGTGGACGGTGAGTGTGACACAGTGTTTAAACACTCCAGCAGGACTGCTGTGTGTGAGCCACTCGTACCAGAGCAACACACACTAACACACGACCACCATCATGTCAGTGTGACTGCAGTGCTGAGAACGACCCACCACCCACATAGTAGCTGCTCTGTTGAAACCAGATCAGTGTATTTTTGTTTCTATGTCTCTTTCTTTCACCGATTAAGCAGTTATTTTGCTGAAAGCTCAAAATTGGTTCAGGGGTCTAATGGATTGATATAGAATTCAGTGTGTGTATCACGTTTTTTACAATGGCTTGTATCACAGCCAATGAGATTGTTTCAGATTTACAGTGTTTTTCTGTAAATATCCATTGATCACATATGAGCACTAAACCCGATTTCATGCTAATCCTGCAATGTGAATGCAACCTCACCCCCATACCTGCAGTGTACTCTAGTTTTGTGAATCTTGGGGGCTGGTCATTAATGTCCTCCAGATAGATTCGGACCTCTTGCAATGTTGGGTCACGGCTGGGGTCAAGCGCCCGGTTTCTCTGGGAACGCTGACCCCTTGGCGGGGACCAGTTCCGGTTGCTGGAGGCTTTGACGATGATGGAATACAGTGGAATTTCCTCACGGTCCAGGTCTTTCTTCACTCTGAGCACGCCGGCCACACTCAGAGCAAAGTTGCCCTCTGTGTCTCCCCCTAGAGATGACCAGCAGCGTCAGTAACATGCCAGTGAGAACATGAACTTCTCATTAGCAAGACGTTGATAACAGCAGATTCGGGCTTTAAGACAGAAAAGAGGAACGTGGGAGATCATGTAGTCACTTTCAGGCCAGTTCACTGATGCAACAGCCATTCCGTCAATTTTGGTAAGATGAGTATTGACATTTCCGTCCAAGAGCTTGTGAAAGGATGCAGAGTGTTTTTGAGAAGCTGGACACACTGTGTTTAGAACATTTTGGGTGAAACAAACATAGTTACTTTAATCCACTGCAAATTCCAAATTCAGTGTCCAGTATTTTGACCACCAGTCAAAGAAATTGGAGCCTGGGCTTCATTAATGTCAGGCATAGCTATGTGACCATCAATCTCCATGCCAGTCTTCAGTAGCTCTGAAGCTGCTTTAATATTGGTTGAAATAGGACAAATTGGGTGTCGGACCCCTGGTCTAGACTGACAACCCTGACAGCAATCTTGGAAAACAACACTGCTGGTGGGAGTTCTGCTTGTCGAAGGTCTCTTGGAGAGCTGGATGGACACATTTATAGTGCTATAATGTTTTCCAGTCGATAAGACTGGTATGAAGGTGTATTCCAACCTGCGATGAAGTAGTAGACTATAGCGTTGGAGCCCTCATCTGCATCCACTGCCCCTGTAACGTTCCCCACCACAGTGCCAGGAGGGGAGTGCTCTGGGACACTGACAGACTGGAACAGAAACCCACCTCTCTGAGAGAGAGAGAGAGAGAGACAGAGCAAGAGAAGAAAATGGACAGTAATGTTGATGTGCCCAAGATTAATAACAGGAGTATGAAGCAATGAATGATCTAACCGGTGGTTTGAGGAAGACAGGCTCGTTGTCATCAATGTCAGACAGCGCCACCTGCAGAGGCTGGGTGGTCTCATATGGAACTGGCTGGCCTAGGTCGAACGCTACCACGATCAGCTACAGAGACACATAAACACACACACTCAGTGTTTCTGCTTATATTGTAGCCTAGAGCATTAAACCCCCGACCAATCCTAGGACACGTTGAGTCAAAGTGTCAAACAGTCGAGTCACTGTAATCGAGACCAAACACTGGCATTAAAGTCTTTCCACACAGAATCGTTCATTGCGTGTGATGGCCGAGGAGCCTCAGGGTACTCACACTGTACAGAGCCTGCTTCTCTCGATCCAGTTTGACAGCTGTGGTGATGACACCAGTAAGAGCGTCAATGTGAAAGTTCTCCCAGTCCCTGTTCCCAGCACCAGTCTGTAAGAAGCTGTAGCGCACCTCCCCATTCACACCTTCATCCTCATCGGTCGCAAACACCTCGTACACCACAAGGCCGGGGGGCTGCTCCTGCAACAGCAACACCATCAGTCACAAAGCTGCAGATCAACTTATTCAGTCCTTGGTTAACTTTTAAAAACATGATCTGAAATCCTTTTGGATCCTTTGGAGATATATCAGTCAGAAAGCCTTCCCTGGACAGCAGAGACACGCACTCCCCAAAAGCAGAATCAGCTCTTTTTAATACACTTTAGGACTCTTTTTAATTTGGAGGGACAGATGTCCCAAAGCTTTCGTCCATATAGTGTAAAACTGCAGTAAAAAAACATCTACAGCAGCTTTGTCATTGAAGCACAGAACCCAGTGATTGACCCAGGTCTCTACAGAACCATTGCCCTCACTAAAGAACCCTTGAAGAAGAGTGAGTGTCTAGATGCAGAGAAGCTACACGAACAAAGAGCTCTTGTGTGTTCCCTCAGTCCCACACTCTAATCAACAGCATTATACTTGGACAAACACGAGCGCTCCACTGCAAGCTGTGGCTTGTTCGGAAATGCGGAAGACTAGATGGGAGACTGGACGAGGTGGAACCCACACTGCTCCAGCGAACAAGGGCAGGGAGAACAAAGCAAGAGCACAGTGGACTTGCTACCTCCTACATGTTCCAGGTAATCTGTAACTCTGCAGCAGAGCCAGGGACTCTGCTTTGAGTCACACACACACACACACACACACACACACACACACACACACACACACATTTTTCTGGTGTTCATCTAAACCTTAGCCTGAAAATTGTGATGAACACACACATTTCAAGTCACCACTGGGAAGCAAATTACACTGGTGTTACGAAATTGGCTGCTTACGGTGACATTTAGAAATATAATCACGCAACATACAGTGCATCAGCGGCGGTTTCAGACTGGAACTATAATTACAACAGTCAGTCTAGTTAAATGTGTTAACAGTGTTAAAATAACACCGTAACCTGACATGCCTCAGACATCTGTAGGTATCTTTCTAGTGCCTGCAGGACATATATATATATATATATATATATATATATATATATATATATATACATGCACACCCAAACAAACACCCACCCACACACACACACACACACACACACACACACACAGATTGTCTAGTGGTGCCAATAGGAATAACAAACACAAAACAACAACCTTTAGGCACCATGCTTAATGCCAGACATGGGCTACAGGGCTATAAAGCTCCCAGCATGACTCTGATGGGGTTCCATTCAGTACTTTTCTATTTTCTATTAAAATACTGTATCATACTGAGTACACTGATCTTTTTTCAATATCCATGATATGCTCAGAAACGTACATGGCACCTAACAGATTTTATCACGATACAGTGTAATATGGTCCTTTTGCCCGCCCCTACCGTGTAGACTTAAACATCATCCCTACAAACATCGTTTCTCAGACAATTTCTGAAACAATCAACATTTGTTTAAAGGGCTGCTGCTGACAGTGGTGTCGTTTGTATAGAGAGGGGCAGAAAGGTGTGAGTGGCTGGTGGTGCATCACGCGAGCTCAAGCCTGAGAACATGCAGGAAGGGTACCGTCGATGATGTTCACCTGCCTCCAAGCTTGAAAGATTGAATGTTGTGATGTGAAAGCTGGATTTCTGTCGACCACTGATATTGTAGGAGTTTATTGAATTATGTTTGTAAAAACATAGTTGGGAAATGTGGACCATGCTCACAGTGGTTGAGGCAAGAAGGGGAACTCCTTGGGGTAGAGTTCTAGGCAGCTTTGGCTGATGATGCCTGAAGCTGGACCCCCCCTTAAGGGTAGTAAGGGCAGAGCATGAAAGTAGAAGGGAAAGAGGAGTTGGGGTGGTGGTGTGGTGCAGATCTTTCCTTCTTCAGGTGTGGAGGCATGTTCTTTCATTATTTCATGACTTCAGTTCAACAGAAAGCTATTCAGATGTTGAAGATTCTCATTTGCGAAAGCTGCTAAACTGACAAAAGCACTATACTGGGACTGACATCAGAGCCCACACATTTAATCCCCTTGAGATGTCAGCACTCAACCCACTCAGCTTCCCTCAAGCACTGAGTCTGAAGCAGCACTTACTTCGAGGATATGCATGATGGTGCCATTGGCCGGTCTGACAAAGACGGGTCTGTTGTCGTTGACGTCAATGACGGTGATTTGGAGACTTGCCGTACCCCAGAGTGGAGGCCTACCATGATCAGTGGCAACTACAGTCAGATTAAACCTCTCGAAACTGTGCAGCAGACGCAGAGAACGGATCACACCAGTATCCGGATCCAGAGAGAACGCATCTGCAAAAGGTGAGAGAAGGTGAGAGAAAGTTGCTTGTTCCTCTCAGCACCAGAGATCTGCACTTTGTGGGCAGATATATGCCATTATATGCCAGGATCAGAGTAACCTACAGACATGATACACACATCATAACAACCTGTCAATGGCATCATTATGCAATGAAATTCCAGCTCAGAATTCCAGCTAAAATTCACTCATTTCCAGCTGAATCCCAGTTTAAATGCCGTAGTAGCCACCCAGTGCATGTTTACTGCTCTGTCCATGTGCACATGCTTAACCTGCATACAGACTCTGACTGATCAGAGAGAGGGGGTTGGGCTGATGATGTCACTGACCAGGATGTTGGGTTTTAGGGGAAAATGAGAAGGGGGGGACTGTTTGCTGTTCACATTTCAGAATAAAAGTCCTGAGAAGAGATAATACTGATACATAAATAAATAAATAAATAATAAAAATAATAAAGGACATGGTCAGGGTTTGTCCCAGAGGCCATGAGGTTTAAAATTCTAGGGCCTTGAATATGGTTCCACACTGGGTTTGGGTTTATTTTCATCATGACACCGACAAAAGTGATTTTCTCCAGTGATCATTTGACAGATTAAAATTGGATGTCCCTACAGATGCTCCATTTTTCACACAGAATCTGACATTTTCTAAGAAAGCCTTCTAACTTGGCCTTCATAGCTTCGACTAGTGAAAGAGAAGCTGATAAAAAGTTTACTGGTGAAATTAAAGTGGTTAAATATTTAAAGTTTGTATATAGTGTGAGGTTGGCACAGTATACCACATGCCCTTTGTGTTACCTGATCCTGGCCCCTGCAGGGAGTATGTAAGCAAGGCATTTTCGCCCTCGTCCAGATCAGTAGCAGTCATTGTTATCACAGACGTCCCACTGGGCTCATTTTCAAACACGTTGGTGCTGAACACACGCTCTGAGAACCGTGGCCGGAAATCATTCACGTCCAGAACGGTCACCAGAACCTAAGTCAGGAATAAAAGCAGAAAGGAGGCAGCAGATTCATGAAAAATGATGACAAACCCACAACACTCTTATTCTCAGCTCCAACTTAGAACCAGAAATCAGCATCTAATGCATGTCTACTGCTCTGTCCAGCGGGTCATTCTCAGCACTGCGGTCACACTGACATGGTGGTGATGTGTTAGAGTATGTTGCACTGGTACGAATGGATCAGACACAGTGAGGCTGTGGTGTCCACTCACTGTCCACTCTATTAGACACATCTGCCTGTTGTTCCACTTTATCGATGTAAAGTAGTCCTTCATCAGTGCTCACAGGACACTTTTGGCTGGACATTTCTGGTTGGCGGACTGTTCTCAGTCCAGCAGTGACACTGAGGGGTTTAAACACTCCACCAGCACTAACACACCACCCACATAATACAGTTACAAACACGGTGAAAGATGGAGAATAAAGGATGCAGAGAAACTGATGGTCTACAGTCTGTAATTATAGATCTACAAAGAGCTCCTGTGTGGTCAGTGGACCATGAGGTGGTCATAATGTTATGGTAAATCAATCAAATTGTGTGCACGTTTCGTTCACACCAGGCAGCCTGTTCATCTGATCTTTTTTTCGGTTTTGTTTCTGCTCCCTATTTCAGGGTTGCATGCATAAGTGAAGTACAGCAGGAAATGAAGACTAGTCAAGCTGAACTCCTCCTCATCTGTTTGTAAATCACGCCTGTGTTTGCCCACAGTGTGATGAGCAACCTTACCCTGAAAGTACCCTGTCAATCAAACCCACTGCTTCATTTATTCAATAATATGGCTCATTGTATGTTTAATTCAACATTCCAAGTTGCAAATAAATTAATAAATGATAAACGATATACTCTAATCATCTACAGTGACCTACTACGGCTGGCAGAAGTTTGGGCATCCTGAGTCAAAATGTCTGTCCTCACAAATAAAAGATGAGCTAATCTCCAAAAGGTGTGACGCAGACCCCACTGTGGTCCCCACGAGCTCTTAGAAACTCGTTCAGTGTAGTACCTGAACTGAATTTTCCCGCCGGTTGTTGGGGCTGCCCCCAGGGTTGTCTCGGGCTATGGCAGTGAGTGTGTAGTGGTCTTTAGTCTCTCGGTCCAGCGGAGACAGGATGTAGATGTCACCCTGTGAGGAAAATGAGGATCAGTGTTACTTCTGTATATGCAGATCAATTAATATCGCCCATATCGGTCAACAACTGTAATCATTTATTGCTCCTGGCAACCTTTATCTTCCTTCCCAATAGCATTGCAATCCCACACTTCCTTCTGGGTGCAACTATTTTTTGATGATGAGCGTATTTCTTTAATATTGCTCCCCAAATTACTGTCCTACCAAATAATGAGTTTAACAGTTCACCACTTTCATCATAATTCTGTAATTATAAATGAATATAATAACTAATGCCAGATGTCTGTAATAACACTAGGTGTTTATGTGATTGGTTCATATGACCGTACGACCGACAGACTGACCGTAGAGGGGGTAATTCCAAACTTGCCCTCTCCGTCCACCAGTGAGTACTCAATTACTGAAAAGAGTCCTGAGTCTGCATCTGTAGCACTCACTCGCACGATAATGGTGCCCAGAGCCATGTCCTCAAACACTGGCCTCTACACACACACACACGCACACACACACACACACACATTTTACATTTTGCAAATGATGTTTAAAAGAAAACTCTACAGTTGTATTGTTTAGTTATTTCACCTCCATCATCTCTCAGTACAGTTACAATGGAGATCAAATATCCAGATGTTTATATATATTAAAGTCAAAGTCTTCACGGGGTGATGAAGGGACCGGTGAGAAGTGGGATCATTATGAAGTGTGTTGACGGTGTCGTCAGTGTTTATTGACCTGATATGAGGGCTGTCTGAAGATTGGGTTGTTGTCGTTAACGTCAACGATGCGCAGGTAAACAGGAAGTTCAGAGAACCTTGGTGGACTGCCACGGTCCTGAGTGCGCACTGTGAAGTTGAGCCACTGCACCTGCTCATAATCCACCGTCCGATTGGCTATAATCTTACCTGGATGGAGAGGGAGGGGGGGAAGAGAGAGAGAGAGAGAGCGAGAGAGAGAGACAGAGAGAGAGAGAGAGAGAGAGAGAGAGAGAGAGAGAGAGAGAGAGAGAGAGACAGAGAGAGCTGCATGTTGGAAAACTCTCGTGAGACATGTTTATTGTGCATATTCAGTAAAGGTGCACCATTATGTGTGCTCACATACACACACACACACACACACACACACACACACAGATTGTCGGTTCCCTCTAGAGAACTACTGCCAATCGAGTATGATTCTCTGGAGCAGATAAATATGAACCCATTGGCACCATGTGACGTTTAATGCCCGACATGGGCTAGAGGGGTATAAAGCCCCCCACCATTGTGGAGCAGTGGTACACTGCTCTCTGGAATGATGGAGCTCCATCCAGTTCTTTTGCCCCTGCAGCGTACCTGTAGAGGGGTCCTCTAGTCGAACGTAGTCTCCTCTGGGCAGATGCAAAAGCTCATAGAAGATCTGTCCATTAGGGCCTTTGTCTGGATCCACAGCAGACACTGAGAGTAACGTGGTGCCAGGCTGAGCTCCCTCCAGAATGCTCTCTGAGAAATTGGTCACACCAAACGGCCGAAAGCGGGGCGCGTTATCGTTCACGTCCAGCACAGCGATGGTCAGCCTGGCTGTCAGGAGAGGAGGGGAGGGGCAGTGCAGGGAGTCATTCAGTAGGAAGCAGAGTTTTGATCATTAAGAAGCAGAACAAATTGTGGTGGCGAATAGAAGCAAAATACAAATCAAACTTCTGTTCATTTAAAAAAAAACTATTCTATCAGTTCATCAAAGATGGTGTGAGAGAGAGAGAGAGAGAGAGAGAGAGAGAGAGAGAGAGAGAGAGGTCATACTTACCATTGGGCACACTGACCGACATGTCGATGACATCACTGGCATTATCATGGACTGACACTATGATCTCGAAAGTAGCAACCAGCTCTCGGTTTAAAGGGTTTCGAACAAATACAGCACCTGAGAACGAGCGAACACACACTTCAGTCATATGCACCACAGCTCAGTAGTTCATACATCCATTACTTAAATATTCAGTAATGCTTAATAATGTTGTAATTAGTGTTAATGAATAATTAGTTAAACCATTTCATTACCACATATTTATTATTGTGGTAAATAGTGTTAATGTATCCTTATTGGAAAGTGTTATTTTGTCTTCCACATGTCTTCATATCCCTGATACATTAAATAAGACTCAATTCATATATGCAGAGCAGCAACATGATTGGTCAGAACTAGCTTAATAAATTGGAATTTTCTGGCAATTCCTTGATGGTTCCGGCTTTAAAAGTTCAACGTTACTGAGTCTGTCAGTTTGCGTGCAGTCGGTTGTAATGTTTTATTCACGTGTGTCCATCATCGTGTTATTATGCATTTGAGTCAAATCACTGCATCAGTGTCATCCTTTCTGCCCGAAGCTCCACACCTGTGTGAAAGTCGATCCCGAAGGACTCCTGCAGCCCGCTGACCGGGTTATTATTATCGTCTTTGGCTTCCACTGAGATGATGTAATACTCCAGGCGAGGTCGGAGGTCAGGGTCTTCAGCGGTTAGTGTGGCCACAACCACCCCAGGTGGCGTGGACTCATTCACACTAATAGTCTGGACGGGCTGGAGGAAGCGTGGCCGAGAGTCGTTCACATCATCCAACACCACGGTCAGGGTGGCGGTGCCTGAGAGTGGGGGTGTCCCCCGGTCTGTTGCTGCGACAACCAGCCGGTAGGATGCACGCTCCTCACGGTCCAGCGTTGCATTCCCAACCAGGACGGCACCAGACAGGGGGTCCACCACAAACCGGTCTTGAGCACCGCTCTCCAAGCGGTACTGAAGCCAGCCATTAGAGCCAGCGTCCGCGTCCGTGGCCAACAGCTGGGTCACCACCACACCTGAGAGAAACATACACATATTAAAGCATTTGAACCCTGAGGTTCTCTGTGCAGGACCCTTTAAAACATTCTAGATTCCCTAAATTTGGCCTAAAACTTCAGTCCTAAAGGTAGATCAAGAGAACCAAATCAAAGAAATGAGACAAAAATATTATACTTGCTTATTGATTAATTGAGAACAATAATCCAATATTACATATCGGTAACATTCCTCTGTACAAAACAGCTCTGTTATGTTGGTGGGTTTCCTTCCCATAAACTGCTTGATTCAGATCCTTTCACAACACTTCTACTGGATTGAGGTCACGACATTGACTGGGCCGTTCCAAACACCACTTGTGTGCTTAAGGTCATTGTCTTGTTGCATGGCCAATGTTCCCCTTGGGATTCAGCTCTTGGACAGATGTCCTGACATTTTCCTTGCTGGCATAATTCAGAATTCCTCGTTCCATCAATGATGGCAAGCTGCCATTTGCCAGATGCAGCGTAAGAGGCCGAAACCGTGATACTACCAGCACTGCGTTTCACAGATACACAGATACAGGTACAAAGTCATACCATTGATTGAAAACACCAGACTTTAATTTCACCTTCAAAAGATCTGCTAATCCTACAGGTTCACATATTCACAGATATGGAATACTGGATCACTGTCCTCAGTAAAAATAAATAAATAATTAAATACATTTTAAAAAAATAATATTTTTTTTTGTTTAAAGCAGTATCAGCAGGTCTCTTTGATTCTATTGTGTTCCCTTTTTCTCTCACCTGTGGGACTGTTTTCAGGCAGGCGTACAGTGAAGCTTGATGGACTAAACACTGGAGGGTTGTCGTTTCGGTCCAGAATGGTGACGGCGAGTGGAACACTGCTGTTCAGCCCCCCTATGTCCTCCCCGACAAGAAACAACTCCACTCGTGGGTCAGAAAATGCCTCTCTGTCCAACACAGCACCCTCGCGCACTGAAACCACGGCTACAGCAGAGACAGATAACATTTTAAAAATCTGTTCTGGACCTGGACCCCATATAACGACACCTACATAAACCCCGTTCAAACCAAGTTCACAAGAGCCTAATATTATACCATATACCGAATCTGACCTGTAGTGGAGTTGATGGTGAACAGATCCACTCTGGGCCCCAGCAGGCCATACTTCACCACAGCGTTAACCCCAACATCTCTGTCCACAGCCAGGACAGGTCCGTTCAGTATCGACACCGTGGTACCTGTGGGGTGACAGAGGGAAAGGGCATGAAGGTAAAGGCGTACACATCATCAGCGGAATAGCATCACTTAATGTGACGTTGCTCATCATTGCAGTCCAAGTTCTGACCCAACGTTCTGACACTATTCTGAAGGTAACACTGGTGACCAGGGCTTTGGTGTGATAGACAATGTTAGGCAAGTATTGGGTCACCTACTGGTTGTTACTTCTGAAATGCTTCTGTTGGAGTAACTGTCTCTACTGTCCATGGACCATGTTCTACTACATTTTAGAAACATTGCTGCGAGGATTTGATCGCATTCACAACAACAGCATTAGTGAGGTCACCACCCCAACTTATCCCCAACTGCCAACTAATTCCTCCCTGGTGGATGGATGGAGCTCCATCATTCCAGAACACACAGTTCCACTGCTCCACAGCTCAATGCCGGGGGGCTTTATAACCCTCTAGCCCAGGCCTGGAATTAGGAATGCTGTCAAAATTCAAAGTTCATGCTTAACTGCTCCAAAGAGTGACAGGGACACAGGGACACACTGTGTGTTAGCCTTTGCACATCTGTGTCAGCAATGGGTGCAACCTATAGCAGCTGAATGGCTGTATTAGGAGGGGTGCCCACAAACATTTGGATATTCAGCCTAGAGCACTTTGGCAGCGCCTGTTTACACTGTTATGAACGAGGCTCACTACGTAACAGAACACAACGCCAAACAGCCAGTCATAAAACATTTCCCTTCCCATTTGCTAGACGTGCTACCTGTGGGGGAGTTCTCACTGATCTCCCCTCTGTAGCTGGGGGCCGTGAAGATAGGCCTGTTGTCGTTCACGTCCAGGATGGTGACCACCAGCACGTCTGAGTCCTGAAGAAGGAGAAGGAATGGGAGGGATGCATGAAATGGACAGAAGGGGAGACAATAAATCTGCAGAGTGGAGTGTGTTGTTCTCTCGGGTGAAGTTTAATGTGCACAACGCAGAAGACCATGAGACCATAGAAAGGGAAGTAAGAGTGACGTAAAGTGGTGTAATAAACCACTACTGCTTATTAAGAAGGACGTATGGGATTGTAGTGCTGTTGGGAAGGAAGATAAAGATGATCAGGATCAATAACTGATTATAACTGTAGTCTGATCTGATCAATATTTATTGATCTACTCATACAGAAGTGGTGTCTCTCAGTACGACGTTGGGTTTAACGCAATCTGCCAGACGTGTCTGCATGGAGTTGTAGAGGTTCCTAATGGTGTCCTGTGATGGTCCATCCCATGCAGCTTGAATGTTCTCACTCAGTTCTGCAGATGGTGTGGTAGGGGTGGAGTGTTGATAGAGCGTCCAATAGCATCCCACACATTTTCAATCAGGGACAGGTCTGGAGATGAGACCGACCACGGCGTAGTATCTGAGTCTTCAAGGCGAGATCTTGAGACGGCAGCAATATATGGACGAATGGCGTCCTGTTAGAATAGAGCACCGGAGTGTGTGTTCAGAAAAGGTACTGTACACCACTGGTGACACCAGGCCTTCTGGGCGTGTGACATCAAACCAGTGATCTCGTCGATGATGACTGTGCTTCCAAGACATTTATTGGTCATCTCCACAAAAACAGACGTGGGACTCGTAACTGAAGATGACTACAGATTACAATCGCAAACTATGTCCTACAAAGTGGTCCCATAAGGTGCACCAACCTCATAAAGTGACTGAAAGTACAGTAAAGTGAGTGAGTGGGTGGGTGCATAGTGCGTAGTACATGTTGTACAGCATGTTATACTACATACTACAATACTCACCCTGCGGGCAATGCGGGGGTTCTCGGGATTGTCTTTAACTGTGATGGTCAGTGTGTATTCAGCCACTCGTTCTCTGTCCAGTGGCCTGTTCACCTGAACCACACCTGACTGAGATAGAGAGAGATGAAGAAAAAGACATGAACTGTAGCTCTAACAGTCAGCCCAAACCTTTATTCTGAAATCCTCTCTCCCTCCCTCCCTCCATCCTTCCCTCCACCTCTCTCACCGTTTCATTGATGTAGAAGGCTCCGTCTGGGTTGCCCCCCGTGATGTTGTAGGTAAGCAGAGCGTTGCGGCCACTGTCTGCATCCCTCGCTTGGATACGGGCGATGGAGGTTTGTATGGGCGCCCCCTCACTGACGCTGGTATTCATGGGCAAGTTCAGCAGAACGGGGTCATTATCGTTAATGTCCAAAACCTGAACCCCCACCACCACCTGATGCAACACAAAGCTCCAGTCAGAACAAGCAGACATGCTCAGAATGGACCTGGATCACTACTATTGTACAAGGGGAAAACGGGAGCCTTACACTAGAACAGGAAAAAGCTCCATTCATTAATTAAAGTTCAATAAATACCGTACACTATGGTGGACAAAAGTATAGAGACACCATACATTGTTTTCTACTAGACTTTGGAACATTGCTGATTGAACATACTTCATGTTAGTGAGGTATGTATATGGTTTCATAATAAAGGCTTCTAAAGATGATCAAATGTGTCTTAAAAAGGGTGTGTGGTGTGTGTAGAACTGTTTTTCATGGCGGTGTCTTTATGTACCGTGCTGCTCCGTGGTGGTGTTCCCAAGTCTTTAGCAGTGACGGTGATGTTGTAATAGGCTGTAGTCTCTCTATCCAGTTCAACGTCTCTCCTCACTCTCAGCTCTCCCTCCACAGGAGACACTATGAACTCATCTAACACAGTACAGATCAAAGAAAATGCTTTCAGATGATTTACAATCATGATTGTGTTAGGCTCATGTGTGGTGGTGGAAACTTTTGGACATGTAGTACAGTGTAGAAGACTACACACACACACACACACACACACACACACACACAGTGCTCTCACTGTTTGGGTCTCCCGCTGTGATGCTGTACTCCACTTTTCCATTGAGGCCCGAGTCCTCATCACTAGCTTTGACAGTGCAGACTCGGGGTCCGGGCTGACCCTCTGTGATCTCAAATGGGCCTTCAAAGGCCCGAGGGAACTGCGGGGTCACATCATTGACATCTATCACATTCACCAGCACCTGCAAGGCACATTAGACGGGAGCAAAGATTAGAATCTGCAACAGAGAAATATTTGAATATTTCATGAACTGAAATAGAAATAGAATAGAAAAGAGCAGTTCTTTCATGCGTGGATATTTGAACTCACTGTGGTACTAGACGTCAGTCTAAGCTGTACTATCGGGCATTGGTCAGTAGCAGTGATGATCAGAGTGTAGCGTCCATTACTCAGCTCAAAATCCAGCTCTTTCATCACCACTATCCGGCCCTGTGGATGACGCGCACACACATACACACACACACACACACACACACACACACACACACACACACACACACACACACACACACACACACACACACAGCAGCAGCATACAGTATTTAGTATAACTCACCTGCATTGTTATAAACTGCTCATAATACTCTGATCGGTGGTTCACTCTACCGTGGTGGGACTTATGTTGAAAGTTTGGCCCAGGTTGCCCTGGGCAATGGCGTAGCGCAGGGTGCCATTGAGCCCTTCGTCTGGGTCAGTGGCCGTAACTGTGGCGATGGTGGAGCCTATTGTGTCCGGACCCTCTGTGAGAACGGTCACATACTCCTTTGCGGCGAACACTGGGGCATTGTCATTCTCATCTACTATGCGCACCCACACCATGGTGGAGGTCTGTAGGGAAACATAAAGGAATGATTTCCATGTAACAGCAGAGTTTTGCGGAACATTTTCCCACCACAGCCACCACCTGGAATACCATAGCAACCACTTAGGCATGCCATATCTATCACTTAGTAACCACTTATCAGAACCACAACCACCTGGAATACCATAAGAAACAACTAGCAAACACCTGGGATATCATAGGAACCATCAGGGCTACAGCAGCACCCACCAGGCAACACCAAAGCAGCCACCTGGTATACCAGAGCAACCACTTAGGAGCAACATAGCAAATATTGAGCAACACTATAGAAACCACCTGGAATGCAACTGAGCACAATTGCGGGAGAACAATAACTCCCAATTCATTAGCATAGGGTGCAGTACCGGTCCCACCCGCCCATAGAGAACCAGAAGACAGTTGGCCATGAATGGTTCTGTTCACCAGGACCGAGTCTGCAGTCAACTGCAGGACAACAGCTGTACCACTTCAAAGCCTGTTATTCAGTTTGATTCGTTAATGTTTATTAGAATTGTTTTTTATTGACGGTTGAATGAATAATAACTTTAGTTTGGACAGAAATAAACCCCTTTGAAAATCATTTTGAAGGAATTTATAAATCCTACATGAAAGAATGAGGTATGAATAGTAAGTAGTTAAGCTGAACTAAGCCTTTATCAGTCGTGAGTGGATACATTTATAACATAAATGTTATAAACAGCTGCTCAAATCAAAGGTCAGATCATAAACTCAATTTTTTTTTTATTCCTAACAGAATGAACTGTGTTGCTCTAATTGACTGTATGTGTGACACATTAAAAACAGCCCCCAAAAAGCCCCAGATGTCCCCCGTGGACCACCTGGTGTAAAGAGACTTAACAGCTTAAAGTTCAGACCCCACTGTACTGTGTGCCATCGATAGCAGGGTTTCCCCAATGACATTCAGCACGGCTTTATGAGAAGCAGGACCACAAAACGGAAAACCCAAACCAACTATTTCAACACAACGATATAAAAAACTGTTCCCTGTTCTCTGAAATGATGGAGCTCCAACCAGTACTTTTGGGATGAGTTGAGGAAAAGGTGACCTGACATTAGTAACATTCTTTGCACTGAATGCGATCAAATCCTCATGGCAATGCTCAAAAACATGGTGCCCTGGACAGTAGAGACTCCAACAAAAGAAGGATAAACCCTTTTGAACACCCAGAAGAACCAGTGAATGAGCAGGTGTCCCAATACTTCTGTCCATATAGGGTAGATCTGCCCATCCAGGCTTACAGCGAATTCTTACAGTTTAGACGTTTAGAACAGTTTAGAAAACAAACAAATGAACCAACTAATGCTCCATGAGGAACTCAACGAGAGACTGAGAAGATCAACATGGTGGTAATGTGGTAAGATCATACTCAGGTACTGACGATGAACTTGCGGTCATTCTGTTCTTGCTCCAGTCAAACAATCACTATGACCACAGTAACGACTTCCACACCAGTGTCCAGATTAAGCCGAGCCACAATCCAGAAGTGATGCAGTGTGGTCAGCGTAGTAGATCACTGGCTATGAAAGCGACATCGGACACCGAAACGCATTTTTAGTCATTTAATCCTTGACATCAGTGTCATGTTTGTTTGGACTTTGAGTGATTTATTTGAACAAACAACCAAAAAACAAATTATAGTGATAAATTAAACTGTTCCAAACTTAGTGAGTGCGCCTCCTACTGGCGTTCACAATCTGATTGGTTGACGTACGATTGTAGGAAGCAGAGAGGCCTCTGACTGGCTGCTTTCTACTCTGCTCGGTCCTCAATAAGCCCCACCTCTGCAAACTCGTTCTTGACTCCCTCATTTTTCAAAAATGGTGATCGAGATAGAAGGGGACGTCCCCTTCACAAGACAATACAGGCTCAAACATTGACATACATGAAACACACAACACACAACACGTTTTTAATATTTGGTTAAATGTCCCTTAACAAGCTGCGCCTTCACCAGACACTTTTAGCAGCCTTCAGTAAAGTCCAGAAGGTTGATATTAGCCTGCTTTATTCTTTCCACAACCAGCTTTGATGTGTGTTTGTGGTCACTGTCAATGAGACAGCAACCCTAGAGCATGATGCTACCACCACCATGCTTAGCAGTTGGTACAGTGGCCGTTTTTTTCTCTTAGAAATGTTTGTCTTAACTCATTTTGCCTCAGAACAAGAATGTTTCAAAGAAATCAGTGGAAGCCCAATTCTGCTGTGACATTCATGTCCACAAATAATGTAGATAAAGGTCTGATTACAACTGTAATTTATTTCATTACAGTTCTGCATCATCAGGCCAATGCTATAAAAAAACTACATTTAAATTTAATCTAAGTTTTATTGTGAGGTTTGCAGTAAATTGGTCATATTTATTTAAAACACTCTTTAAAATGTAATATATTAAGTATGACAGTGCAGAAAAGGCTGTGTGTTTCACATTGAAATGAGAAGCCTTTCTATTACTCGAATCATTTGCTTGTGTAATCAGAATCACCCTTCATTTCCATAAACATTTCCATGCAGCTGATAGAAGCAGCATGCTGTGGACTGACCACAGCTTCAAAACAGGTTCTCCCTTCATTGAAACTGCAGGACCGGTCAGTAACTCTGGTTAGGTGTTACTGTATGTTTGAAAAGACTGCATTCCTGTTTGGCCTGTTTGACATGTACTGATGTTATCTGCTGTCTCACTTCTCTGCGGACTCCACCGACAGCCTGTTCAAATGCAGCACAGACCACACACAAACCACCCAACAGCGCAACGATTAGCTGTTTAATGCAAGAAGTGAAAACAATGTATCGGCAATAATGACTCGAAATCGAAACGAAAAAAATGCACAGTATTCACATATGAGCCTTTAAAACTTTAGGCCAATTTTGTTGTTTTCATACTTTTATTCTTCGTTTGGAATTAAAATATGAACTGGATATAAATATTTGCAAACGTGATCGTTCATTGAAATGAATTTCAAGTGTTTTTTGAGCTAGAAAACAATCATTTTGATGAGTTATTTCTAATGATTAGATTGAGGATATTTATAATAAGTTCTCCAAAATACTTGACAGTGGTCCAAAATAAAATGCAAAAATAAGCTGAATATCCTTTATTATTTTTGTTATTTATGTACGCGTCAGAATTATTCCATCTCAGGACTTTTATTCTGAAATAAACACTGTGCGAGCAAAGAAAGAAAGCATCGGCCCCTCACTTCTCGTTTTCATTTATATATACCTCAATAGCTGGGTCATTGAAATCATTAGCCCCTCCCCCTTTCACTGATCAGTGGACAGAGCAGTAAACATGCACTGGAGTGCACGTTTCTTTTAGGTCTTGCAGTTTGATACATAGGTATCATATCTGTAGGTTGTTCTGATCCTGAGATATAAAGCCTAGAAATGCCTGCAAAGTGTGGGCACAACTTTCCATTGTCAGAATAAAAGTCCCGAGACGGGATAACGTTGATACTTTAGCAAAAATAATAAAGGATATGCAGGATATTTTTGTTTTATTTGATCCACTGCCGAGTATTTTGAAGAACTTATTATAAATATTGTTGTCAACCTAATAATTACAAATAATCAGCTCAGCATGAGATATATAGTGTTAAGAGAGAGAGAGAGAGAGAGAGAGAGAGAGAGAGAGAGAGAGAGAGGGCGGAGTAGAGAAAAGGGGGTGTATCCTGTCTCGGGGCGTATCTCGAGTCTCGAGTCAGTATCTGGTTGCAGGTTGTCTCCTCACTGACAGAGCAGATCAGAGTCAGTGTGGTCGGACTCAGATCAGAGTCAGTGTGGTCAGATCAGAGGATCCTGCGGCTCTACTCGGACTGTCTGATGGATGTGCGCGCGCTGTGGCTGTTCCTCCCTCTGCTCGCGGCTGTTAGAGGTGAGTCCAGCTTTAACATCATGGTCAGGGTGAGGACTTTAATCAGCTCAGTTTAGTCTTCAGCAGAGCCTGTGTGTGAAGTGTCGTGTGTTCAGATCACTCCTCTTTCTCTTTTCTCTGAGACTTTAAAGAACTAAAGCGTCCGCGGCTTTAATTTCCCGTTTGCAGCCCTTTCTTGGCATTCGGGGCGTGGCCAAACCGAGCCCCCTCGTTACTATTCATGAGAATGTAAATATCAAAGCACCGATTCGCTCCGCGGGTTCGAATCCCCGCCCTTATACAATTGACACGCCCCCTCCTGCCCGCCCACTCGCAGCTGATAGAATGTTTGATTCAGCTGACTGAACCGAGTCGTTCATCTGTGAGATAAACATCTGAACGAACGAGTCACTGACTCGCGAATTGATGTGTGCGGTGAGTGTCGGTTCAGAGAGTCATTCTGATGATTATTTCACTAAACGAGAAGAACGAATAAAGAATCGAGATTATATTCGTTAATTAGGAGCTTAATTGGGTTGATGTTAATATTTAAAAGCCTAAAATTGAATTTTACTCATTTGTTTTTGATTTATTATTTGTGAGTTCAGTGTGGAACCGGTTCATTTATCAACGAACGAGTCATTTATTGCAAAACAGAAAACAGGTCACAGTCTCTGTCACACACAAAATAGTATCATTTAACACATGAAATGGTCGAAAAACGTGATTTTCATTCAAGTATTATTTATGTAAGAGCAGAGTTTTGGTTTAACTAGTTAATTCTGTGCTTTATTAGGTAATTAAGTGTGTTTTTATGTGTTTAAAAGGCTGGAAAACTTAATTTTACATCCACCCCCATGCTTAACAGCTGGCAAGGTGATGAGGCTGCAGGCAAGATTTCCTAGATTTCCTTCTGATGACTCCACTGGGATTTTGTTTGTTAAGTTCAAATATAAAATGACCATCATTTCATTTTCCATCAAAGATCAAGAAATCCGAAAGTCCAAAAGTTCCTTGATCCGTTCTAACACACGTCTCAAGCTGTGGCCGAATGGGTCTGAACATCTGTACGCTATATCTCCAGGGAATTTCTAGTTTGCTGGTGGTTTAGTTGAACAGAAGGGAATGGTCTGATTATTGGTCACCTCTTGCTGGGACAGTGTCTTGGCGAGTGCTGCAGTGTTTCCTGCAAACATCTGATCCAACTTCACTGATCCACTCCCTGCTCACACTTTAGAACGTGACTTCATTCTTCAGCCTTTGGGGAAAGACGTCGTACTCAAAACATGCAATGATCAGTAAGCATGTCCAAGTCAGTTTCACCATGACTGAACATCTAGTGATGTCACAGCTTGTGAAGGAACCTGGTGAGGCAGGTTTGGGGGCAGGTTTAATAAGCAGAACAGCATTGATCTGTACGGATGTGGCGGTGGGGTTTCTCCCTGGAACCCAGCTGTGTTTGCTCGTCCCAGGGAGCAGACTCTGACTTCCTTACCTTTCTTAGAGTTAAAGAGGACCCTGAATAGACTGGATTGATTTGTATGTCTCCCCCAGTCAGACTGCCCTCTAATCTTTGCTCAGTTTTTAATGAAACTTAGCCTTTGAACCAATCCCAATAAAGATATTTTCATTTTTCTAATGATCCCAATGTTCTGTTCTAATTATGAGGTGTAAATTACCCAAGTGTCCCCCCATCACATACGATGCTCGTGACAGTAGGAGGGTGAAGACAAGCACATGCCTCGTTTGCATGTGAAGCCAATGCCTCTTGTTGAACTGCCACAATTGCATCATTGTCGGGCAGCTGACATCGGGTCCCCAGCTGTGATAGAATGTCTAGTAAATGTCTGTTGGGAGAGAGCGCCATCTACCCACCCATAGAGACCACGGCCAGTTTTGCCTCTTCGGATTCCGGCTGCCGATGGCAAGCAGCATGCTTCGGGATTCGAACCGGCAATCCTTGGATAACGGTGCAAGTGTTTCAGGCTGCTGAGTTTTCATTTTCTGACCACTGCGGTCAAGACAGTCCTGAAAATCAGCCACTGAAAGTTGATAAAATGCAACACAAAATATCTTTATTTTTTACAAAGATCTGTAAGAACTCATCACTGGCTTTTTTAACAGCTGCAAATATCCACCAACATGAAAGTTACAGGTCCTTATCAAATCACAGCTGCAGGAAAAGGAAGCTCAAGGAATTCGGGCTAGAGTTCTGGGTGGCTTTGGCTGACCCATACCCGTACTTGCCACTCAAGAGCTGAGCATGGAATTTGGAAGAGAAAGAGGAGCTGGGGCGGTGGGGTGTGAATCCATGAGAAGGTGAGGGAGGGGAGTGCTTTTATTAGGTGCATAGTTGAGCAGAAGCAGGGTTTGGGTGTGGTCCTTCTCCCAATCTTGAAGGATTACATAACCTTAATGTTGGTAATTCATACAAATTTCTAACTTCTGTTAATATTTCGTCTAATAAAGATATATTTCAGTAGCCCAGGGTCTCCTGAAAACTGCAACATCTGGAATGTTTGTCTGCTATAAATACTTTCTCATTTTTAGGTGAATAAATCCATGTTAAATTATAAAATCGGCCTCGGGCTGTAAGACTATCTTCCACTAGTAATTCAATATTTTTATCCAGGTCAAAACTGAGAAACGGAGCAGGTTTAGCGGGTGGGGGGAAGGTGGATGTTAGGAAATTCAGATGTTGCTCCTGGATGACATTCCTTGGGACTGTAAATCTTAATGAAGATAAGAAAAGACACCCACCGAGAGCAACAGAGCCAAAGCACGGAGTCCAAGGCAAAAGTTGTTACAGTGAGTGTGTTACAGTTATCTGCTGCGGAACAGAAGAGCCGTGCCTGCTGACCTTTGAACATCGGAGACATTTAACGAAACACAATCATACTGTCTCGTTGTCGGAGCAATGAGACACGTCTGCAGATGATTCTTTCTGGTTCCTTATTTTCTAAAGGAGCCTTTACTGATAAAACAGAACTGATATTTTGTCGGGTGAGAATTCAGAATCAGTTCCGAAGAGAGGAATAATCTGAAGTGCTGTTGGGAATAAGAGATTCCCAAATTGGACCCCTCCTGTGCTCCTATTAACACCTTTTAACGAGTCTCCTAATCCCGAGCTGACTGAAGGGTAGTGATGGGAGAGCTGGAGACAAACACTGACACTTAAGTCCAAGAAAGCAAGAAAAGCCTCATCTGCCGTCCACGTCTGCTGCAATATGTGGGTGAGCTTTGAGGGTGAGATTTGGACTCCTTAGTCGTATAAAATTCAAAATTCAGAAGTTCAGCAGGTGAGAAACGTAGGCCTACATGGCAATGACTTGCTGACACTACTGGGTTTGTAGTTCACATGAAAGTCACACATCTATCATGACATGACAGTGGTAAATAGGACCAATTCAGCAGTTCCTGCAGGGAACCTCTAAATGGACTAATAGCCATATAACCTGTGTCTACACTTTCTACCTCTGTCACAAGATCACAGCAAATTGCATTTCCATGTCATATGACTGCATGTTATGTCTGACTCCAAGGCCATGTTTACAGCAGCCACCTAAAAACCTTCCTTGATTGTTTCTGAGAGCAAGCCAGTGGTTCCTTCCTGCTGTCAAAGTCCGGTTGCAAGAAGCCTTTGGGCCTCTTAATGATGAGCGATCAAATACTGTATCATCAGGGAACCAGAAAGCAAAACCACCTCCTGACCTCCTGGAAATGTTGTATATCATGTTTTTCTCATTTACACAAAATAACTTTTGAGTTATAGAAATAACTGCGAGTTCCTTTTTTACAGTGTCTCAAAATTCTATGGTGAACGGACCAATAGAAATGTTCCAAAATGCCTTGGAATAAAATACCTGACCATCATGGTCATGTAGGGCTCATGCAGGAGGAATGTGGGGTTGGAAGGGTTCCAGATTGGCATTAGTACAGTCCAACTTCATCTCACAAGGGTCCCATCTTGAGCCCAAGTGCAATCCACAGCCCAGATGGGGCCTATGTTTAACCCATCTTAGTCCCAACCGGGACCCGGATTTGCATCCATATATGGAACCAACATGGAAGCCTTACACAAAACGTTCTGGTTCCCAGTTGGGCTACCCATAAAGGGCCACACATGGGCATGTTATCTGGGATAATCACACGTTAACATCCAATGACTCCAAGTTATCTTGGACCTGAATCTGCAGGTCTAAGGAAGTGGACGCTCATTCGGGTCTACCAGCAGTGACCGGAATCCCAGTCTACAGAAGCTTCTAGTCAGAACTGTGGCCAAAGATGAAACTGAGTGGCCTCTTGCATGCCACTCTGCTCCATATGTTGATGGCCTGCAGTGCCGTGTGGTGTGTTCTGAGAATGTGGGAACATGAGATGAGTGCGATGTCCATATTTGTGTGATGTCCATACTTTAAAGCATTATTTCAGAGGTCAGTGTGGACCCCCGTCCTGATGAGAGCCCTCCCGAGACTGGAAATGGGCCTCCAGCCGGGAGAATAATGGACACAGATTAGAACAATCAGGAAGAATGGGAATAATAGATTGGAACAGAATCAGATTTGACTCCATTGTCCAAGTAAGAGACAGGAAAAGACACAGTAGTCCCAAGCTACTCACAATCACACTGTGGGCTTTTCCTATTGCTCTTCCTGACAGTCCGACACACACGGATCTAGGCGTGCTCATAAACATTGAAAACATAACTAGAACAGTGAAGGGCATGCTTCAGAGGTGAATGGAGGCCATACGCCTGTTCATACGTTTAACGGAGTAACTAATATTCACAGGATATCCGCACAGGCAAACAGGCGTGGGCATCTGTCAGGGTAACCCAAACCAAGCAGCTTCCCTAAACACTAGGGATCTGGGTCACGCAGTTTATGAATATTACAGATATGACATTTGGCTCTCAGGTGTGGGCCGACTGACCCTGCTCTGGTTTCTGGACAGACTGTGCAGGAGATCATGAGTTGCTTTCGCACTGGCTGTTAATTAACCTGCACAACATGTTGTTTGTTGTACAACTCCATCTGATGTTACTTAGATGTTTACGACTCCAGCTGATGTTACTTAGATGTTTACGACTCCAGCTGATGTTACTTAGATGTTTACGACTCCAGCTGATGTCAGTTAGATGTTTACAACTCCAGCTGATGTCAGTTAGATGTTTACAACTCCAGCTGATGTTAGTTAGATGTTTACGACTCCAGCTGTTGTTAGTTAGATGTTTACGACTCCAGCTGATGTCAGTTAGATGTTTACGACTCCAGCTGATGTTAGTTAGATGTTGAATTCTCTACCAGATGTTAGATGTTGACTTCTCTAGCTGTTGTTACTTAGATGTTTACGACTCCAGGTGATGTTAGATAGATGTTGACTTCTCTAGCTGATGTTAGATGTTAACCGCTCTAGCTGATGTTACTTAGATGTTTACGACTCTAGCTGATGTTACTTAGATGTTTACGACTCTAGCTGATGTTAGTTAGATGTTTACGACTCCAGCTGATGTTAGTTAGATGTTGACTTCTCTAGCTGATATTAGATGTTAACCGCTCTAGCTGATGTTACTTAGATGTTTACAACTCCAGCTGATGTTAGTTAGATGTTTACAACTCCAGCTGATGTTAGTTGGATGTTTACAACTCCAGCTGATGTTAGTTAAGATGTTTACAACTCCAGCTGATGTTAGTTAGATGTTGACTTCTCTAGCTGATGGTATATGCTGTAGCATGCGGCTGACTGAAACGCCCTCTGTATACTTGAACACTAAAATGAGTCATTTGATGATGAATGCTGCTGAAATCCATGCCCTCAGCACTGCTGCACCGAGTCTCATATCAAAAGTCCAGGACACGTCTGTATTGGTGTGTGTGTGTCGTCTGTATTGTGTAGATCATCAAATGTCTTCATCTGTCTTCAAGTGCACACTTGTCCCACCTTCCCTGGGGTTTCACAGTGATGCAGCTCCAATCCATCATTCAAGCAACAGCAGCCTCGTACTGATCTCTTGCCCTTTGCTGCAGCAGTGTCTGTAGGGGTAGGGTGGCCTGCACGCAGAGGCCACAACAGGAAGGAAGTCTCTGCCCCTCGTACACTAGCATGACTTCTTTATCACTTTTAGACATCCTGTGTGCACTTTTTAAAGTGTGCATTTTTTCGTCCCCTCCATCGATTCGTGGGGAAAATCAGACTCGTTTGAAAGCAATTATTAGACGAATACATAGTAGAGGAGCCTCAGCTTGTGTGCAGATTTCTTATTTATTGATTTGTTGATGTATTTATTTAAAAAAAAGACCTTTTATTTATAAAATTATAAAATTCATTATGAAAGCCAATCATAGTTCAGCATTTGTTCCACAACAAGGAGGAGCATTGTGAAGGTGGTGGTGTGTTTAAACACTGTGTCCACTCGCTGTCCATATCAGACACTGCTACCGAGTGTCTCCACCTTGCAGATGTAAAGTCAGGGACAGAAGCTCGCCTGTCTCCGCACAGTTTGCGTTGGCCGTCCTCTGGTGCTTCATTCTCGGAGCTCATCGTTTTCATTCGCACACCCCTCCACACACGTTCACACATGAAAGAATCCTGCGGTAGTTTTCATGAAAGCTGTTGTCAGTGCAGACCGGAGCAAAAGTCAAACATGTCATCCCTGTAATAATGGTGGTCTGGTCACTCCCACAGTGTTAGTAAATGATCTCAACACAGCATGCTGGGACTGCACCCTGCAGACAGCTTTCCCCAGCGCTCGTTTAAGCTATAAATACTCTCCGAGTGTAGTGCACTCAAGCTTGACCAAGCCGGACCAGTAAAGGCAGGCCCGTCAAGCGTGTCATTTCGAAGCCACAGGCTATTCGTGGTAGATGTTTGCATGACTCATATCATTAAAAAAAAAAAAAGGACTTTTGAAAGAAAACCCCATCAAAACACCAGGAGAGAAGCACTGTCTTTCACAGGCAGCGTGTGAAAGTGAAGACTCCTGATTCATTTCAGAGCTGCTCCTTCTGCATATCAATTAGTACTAGAGCAGCTATGATGTGGGTGGTGGGTCATTCTCAGCACTGCAGTCACACTGACGTGGTGGTGGTGTGTTAGTGTGTGTTGCTCTGGTAGGAGTGGATCAGACACAGCAGTGCTGCTGGAGTGTTTAAACCCCCTCAGTGTCACTGCTGGACCGAGAACAGTCCACCAATCAGAAATATCCACCCGACAGCGTCCTGTGGGCACCGTCCTGACGAAGGACTAGAGGACGACCAACACAAACTGTGCAGGAACAGATGAGCTTCGGTCTCTGACTTTACATCTACAAGGTGGAGACACTCGGTAGGAGTGTCTAAAAGAGTGGACGGTGAGTGGACACAGTGTTTAAGCACTCCAGCAGCTGATAAGAGGCAAAGTGCTGGAGTGATGGAGCTCCGTCCAGTGCTACTCAATGGCAGAACTCATCCAACATCAGAACCTGATCTCACTCAATCAGAATCCTCACAGCAATGTTTCAGACCAAAGCTTCCAAAGATAGGACAGATCCTTTTCTGCCCTTAACTTCAGAAGACATATTACACAAGTCGGCGTCTGCAAACGTTTGCACATCAGTATTTGAGCACGAACCGAGTGAAACCGAGAGAGAACTTTACATTTCAAACCGACGTTTAAAGGTCACGCAGAAACAGAGAGGAAGAGCGAGACAGAGCAGAGCAGAGCAGAGATGGTGAGATGTTTCGATGACTTCATTTCAGTTCTGATCCCAGCAAAGCAGTGAGCTGAAATCAAATATGCAGTCTGGCAGGTTTACACAAGACCATAGAAAGGAATGAGTGGACTCCAGCAGCTCAGACCTGAGTTGGAGTTTAGGTTCTTCTGCTGAATGCTGATCCTGCAGCTTATGGACTTCCATTTGTCAAGGTGTTGCGCTGAACTTAAATCCCTGAATGCTAAGTCACAAGCATCTATTTCTGCTTTAATCTTTCATGTGATTTCTGTGACTTACTAGTTGATTGTGTTGTAAACTGCCACTCTGGCAGAAGTACATCAGTCCCATATTTAGGTAAAAGTCCAAATATTCGATAATATTCTTACTACAGTAAAAAAATACACCTTAAAAATACACCTAAAGTCAAAATGAAACCATTTATTTATATTAAAACAGACATAATTCCTTGATTTTAAACATTTCTTGATTTGAGTAGTAATATTGGTTTCCTGCCGATGATGCTGTACGTTGATAACGAGGCTATAAACATCTGCAGGGTGTGCGGTGTGATTAACAGATTGAGTTGAGGCGGTACAGCGCAGTGAACGTCTCGTTGGATGTGTGGACAATGGAGATGTTAACGATTGGCTAAAAGGAGGGGTTGCATTTGGGTCACCGTGTGAAGGAAGGAGCTGAATCTGCAGGTCTCTGGAAGCGTCGCTCATACGGGTCCACCAGGTCTACAGGAAGGTCTCCTTGGATTTGTGGTGGAAACCCAGTAAAGGCCTCGTCTTGATGTTCTGCAGGTTCCAGTGGAGAGTTCAGAAAAGGTTTTGTGAGGGACCTGCGTTGACTTCTGGAAGCAATTCTTGCCTGAAACTGCAGCGATTTTCATCCTGATCCGTCAGTTTCGACTTTCAGCCGCAAACGATGAGAATTTCCTGGAAGTTCTGCCACCGGTGGACGTCCAACGCTGGACAGTTCAGCTCCTTCCTTCGCGCACACCTTTCAGCCACTAACATCTGCTTTGTGACCCATTTTCCACACATCCAAGACATTCGAAATCCAACAAGACCACCTCTTCTCAATCTATGAAGATGGCCGCACACCCCACAGGTGTTTATAGACCCATGCTTCTTTTCTCCACACACCGAAGGAGATATTCACCGCACTACACTGAATACGGGTTTGAATGCAGGCACACACATTCAGAAAGCACTGGGGCAGCCAACAATAAAGGCAGCGCCGTCTCTGAATGAGTCACCAGCAGGAGAATAGGTAAGACAGGACTAAGAGTTGGCACACGCCCCTGCTTTGTCTGAAATAAAGTGCTGAACGTGCCGGGAGAAACACACTCTATGCGGTTTACGTGATGTGATGACATTTCGAGGAGTTAAAAGGCCAAGCTAAGCATGTTCGGGCAGTCTTACTCAAGCAGCATGAATCATCTAGTTAAACGTGCTCTGATCAACCATGAGGAACGTGGGTTGTGTGCTGCGCCTTCCTTAACACACGTACGTACTCGCACTCAGACATCAAGGAAACAACCACAAACACTTACGTCTAGACTTCTGGGTCTACAGGACCATAGCTTACACTGCAGACATGGTAGTAGCAATCATCTCCATTTAGGAACGTCTAATATTCGATACACGGTATATATTCATTTTTTCATTGTGTAATATACACAAATCAGCCAGAACATTAAAACCACTGTGCAGGACCCCCTTGTCTCGACAGAACACCTCTGACCCTTGCGCCATGGGCTCCACAAGACCTCTGAAGTTGTCCTGTGGTATCTGGAACCAAGATGTTCCAGCAGATCCTTTAAGTCCTGTCAGATGTGAGGTGGAACCTCCAAGAGCATCAGTGACCCTTAGGCACCGTTGACCCTGATGCCAACTCTTTGTCAGCCCCACAAGCCCTTCTTGATGTTTTGGAGATGTTCTGATCCAGGGGTCCAGCCATGACAATTTGGCTCTTGATTCCACCCCTTGCCATGGCTTATCTACACATCTGTGGTTGTTATGTTGTGGTTGATTAAGCAGATTTGAGGAGAATTGTTGACTCATCCTTAGCTTCCCACCTCTAAGGTCTCTGCCTTCGAATTGTCCTTTAACCTGTACTTCTGTCTTGTTTTCTACCTCTCTCTCTCTTCATTTGTAGCCAACAGTGACCACCACGGCCAGTCCCTCAGTGTCTATGCCCCCCACATTTCCTACACCTGCCCAGAAGGGGCCAACGTCACACTGGTTTGCACTCAGTCTGGAGCCCTGGCCCATCCCAAAGATCATCTGCAGCATGCCTGGCTCCACACACCGCACATAGACCAGCAGTGCCATGACCACTCCCACCCACGTGGACTCAAGAACGGCCACGGCAACCGCTCCCTGGGTGTGCTGTACGGAGCACAGCGTGATTCATTCTCCGTCACACTGCTGAACGTGACGTACAGTGACCAGGGACGATACTGCTGCTTCAGTCTGGACCTGATACTGAAGGACAAGCACAAGGCCATCAAGGAGCAGGACGCACACAGTCACATAAAGCTGGTCATCATACCACGTAAGAGAGGATATTCTCTGTGTCCAAACTTTCTGGTGGTGCAGTGTTTCAAGACCGTGGCCCTGGCGTCCCTGTGCCCTACACATTTTAGTGTATTCCTTGCTTTAACGCACCCCCTGCAGGCTTGTTAATGAGCAAATTAGTTGAATCAGGTGTGTTAAGACCAGGGAAAGCACTACAACATGCAGGCTTGGGGTCTCCAGGACGGGCTTTGAGACACACTGTGGAAACGTAGCATGTGACAGGAACAATGAGTACTGCACCCCTGATGTGTCACCGTCGTGTCTTTACAGGCCGAAATAATCTGAACTGCACGGTGGTTGACTACACAACTCCACAAGGTACATTCAACTCAACCACACACACACACACACACACACACACACACACACACACACACACACACACACACACACACACACACACACATTATGCATAATCATAATCATTGGCTAAAGGAGATTCCCGTGATCCAATTTCAGTGATGATGATCATCTAAATACCAGCTCTGAAACATTGTTACATACAGTTCATGTTTGATACCAAAATATTGGACACGCTTGACCATTTTACTCTCGATTTTTTGCCAGAATGTACGTTATATGCGTTGTATTTATGATTAGTTCATTAGTAACTGCTCATCCATCCATCCATCCATCCATCCATCCATCCATCCATCTTCCTCAGCTTATCCGGGGCCGGGTCGTGGGGAAGTAGTCTAAGCAGGGATGCCCAGACCTCCCTCTCCCCCGACACCTTGGCCAGCTCCCCGGCGTTCCCAGGCCACCCGAGAGACATAGTCCCTCCAGCGTGTCCTGGGTCTACCCCGCGGTCTCCGGGGAGGCGTCCAAGCCACCTCAACTGGTTCCCCTCGATGTCATCGAGAGGAATGATTCAATAAAATGATTCAATAAAAATAATAATAATTAAAAAAAAAAAACACCTTACAGTACGATTTGTACCAGAAATGCATTTTTATGGAAATGGATATGAAAACAAAAACATTCAAAAGTTTAAAACTGATAGACGTGGTGTGAAGGTTGCACTACACTGAAGATGCTTCCATTTGTTCGGTTCACATGTACTTAAAATGATATTTTGGAGGCTCTGATTGGCTCAGCAGCACAAGCCCCTGGTACGAGGATCATGAACGTGATCGTGAATATGAATCGAACTGATGCTGAATCCAGGTCTGGCTGCTTCACCATCAGCATCCGGAGCCTGAAAGAGCACAGTGGCCAAGCTCTCTCTGGGTGGATATGAAACTCCACCCATTCCCACTATGATGCTGTCTGGCACACGCATCTGTTGTCTGCTGGGGACTGATTGATTGACTAGCGTCTCAAGCTCTACAAACGATGGGACACTCCATGATGAAGCCTCCGGTTTTCCACATGTTGACATTCTTTCTCTCTTTCTCTTCAGCGTCAGTAGCTGCAGGTCTGGCCACAGCAGCGTGCATAATGGGTATTCTATGTCTGCCCCTTATCCTGGTGCTGGTATATCGCCAAAGAGAAGGAGGACACGGGAGCCGACGTGAGTACATCAACAAACACACACACACAAACACAATTGCTTCCTGAAACGTCAGTACAGAATACTCCCCTGTGGACAGAAAGACGTGAGCTCAAAGCTCCTGTGCTCCAGCATGTATGAGCCTTCTGGCCTCACATCCTGAACCACGCTGCAGGCTTAGCATGTGGGCGCACACTAAAGCTGGACTTCTTCCTGCCGAACAATGACACACTTCTCTTTCCTTTCCCACACAGGTGCACACGAACTGGTTCGCATGGACAGGTGAGTTCCCACAGCGACCTAAATGTAGATCAGAGTTTGCTTGTAACGAACAGATGATGCTCAACCTGCATACAGACTCTGACTGATCAGAGAGAGGGGGCGGGGCTGACGCTCAACCTGCATACACACTCTGACTGATCAGAGAGAGGGGGCGGGGCTGAGGCTCAACCTGCATACACACTCTGACTGATCAGAGAGAGGGGGCGGGGCTGATGCTCAACCTGCATACACACTTTGACTGATCAGAGAGAGGGGGCGGGGCTGATGCTCAACCTGCATACAGACTCTGACTGATCAGAGAGAGGGGGCGGGGCTGACGCTCAACCTGCGTACAGACTCTGACTGATAATTATTTATCTCTCCAGTGAGGCCCAGGGGCACGAGAACCCTGTTTTCATGGCCAGTTCTCCTCAGCCCAAAACTCGGACCGTGTCTCAGATCCTGACTCGCCAGTCATCGGAAACAGGACGTCACCTCCTCTCAGACCCCGGAACCCCCTTCAGCCCGAACCCACACGGTGATGTGTTCTTCCCCGCACAAGGTAAGCCAAGCACTTCTGCTCCTCTTGAATTATAGATCATCATCAATAACCAAAGAGGTATTAATACACCAGAGCACGACCGTCAGAGTTCTGCTGGTTATTAGAATAACTTCAGGACTGAATTTCAACTGAAACCCTTCACAGAAAGAGGTAGACAGTGGGAGCGTACGACGTTTTCGGACCATGGTACACGATCAGATCAGATTCCTCCTTACTGTCGCGAATCTAATAACGCAACCGAAAAATCCAAACAGTGCGACCTCAGTCATACCCAGATACGAATACCTTATCATCATCAAAAGAATAGTGCATGAAGATTCCTCCACCAGAAGAAGGCAGCAGTAGCTGGGAAACCACACATGAGCCGAGTCAGCCCGTTTCATGTGGGGGAGTAGCTGGAAGAGTTCTGCTTCTGCAGGACTTTCTGATAGAGGCTTGTTTGGGTGGTGGAAAATGTAGCTTGCAGTTCAAGACCTGCCGGTATACGCCCTCACAAACACGCCTCTGTGTGTGCTGTGGGAGAGGACAGAACAGCGTGCTGAATCCGTCTCCCACACAGCTGTAACCCTACTCCGTCCCCACTGCCGGAATCTGTCGGCGCGAGACGTGAAACATCTGGGAGGACTGGGAGGAGACACACTCTTATACATCCTGTCAGAATGTGAAAATTAGGATTATTAGAAGAAAAAACCAACAACAGTCCTACATGAAGTTCAGGTCAAACATCTCCACAGCTCTCCTAACAGGAGTCTAGCATTGTTTATAGTTGTCATCCATCCATCGTGGTAATTCGGGGGAGCTGGTGATGGAACTGAACACATCCAGGGGCTGGCTGAGAGAGTTTCCCAGCCCTGGTTCTGGTGGCCCCCCCGGATCAGAAGGGCTTGTTAATGAGATGATTAGATGAATCGGGTGTGGTTGGAGCAGCGAAAGCTCTAAAACGTGCAGGGTAGGGGCGCCTCCGGGACCAGGGTTTAGAACCGTAACGTCAGGACCACCTCCTTGTCTCTACTCTCACTGTCCAGTTTCTTAGCAGCGGCACTACATCTACAAGGTGGAGCAACTAGATAGGAGTGTCTGATAGAGCTGAGAGTGGACACAGTGTTTAAACACACCAGCAGCACTGCTGCGTCTGAACCACTCACACCAGTCCGTCAGACTCTAACACCACCACCACCACCACCACGTCAGTGTCACTGCAGTGCTGAGAATGACCCACCACCCACATAATAGCTGCTGTGTGGGTTACGTTGTTAGTAGTGAGGTGTCTGACACAACAGAACTATTTGGGATGTTGATAAACGAAGCGTTATCTGCCCACTTTATCGTAAAATCTAACGATAACCGGCGATAACGGATCTGCGGAACTCGGCCTACTGCCTCGTGCGGAAGAGCACAGTACAACAGCGCCGATATCTCACGTTACAGCACAAACCAGCGGTGTGTTATTGCTTAATCACCAACAGACGCCAGTCAGAGCTGTGTAAGGAAGTGTGCGAAGGCAGTGCAGCTTCGCTTCCTTTATTTCTTTTTAAATCAATGATCGTCATGTTCACATATTTCAACACATATCCTCAATCCTTAAACCCAATTATAAACTCTGTCTCACACACACACACACACACACACACACACACACACACACGCACACGCACATTCCGTAAATTCCCCACTGAACGTCTCTTCCTCAAGCAGCACTCTCAAGGGGCAAGAACTCTAGCAAAACACACTCAAGCTCACTCAACCACACACACACACACACACACACACACACACACATGTTTGTTAGTGTGTAGTTTTGTTGAGTACTCAATTCTTAAAAAGCACAATATTATAACAAAAGCTTAATAAGCGCAAGCAGAAGGACCTGAGCATCTTTGACAAGTTCTGGTGTCCCCAGTATGCAGTGGTCAGTACCAGTGGAAGATTCCACAGGACACTTTGTGGAATCCACGCCATGTGGTTGTGGCAGCACAAAGCCACTTTGTTGGCCTCTTTTCACCCTGATCTTCAATGGCCAGGACCCCTGTCCCTGTTGTAGTTCTATAGTTACAGACTGTAGTCCATCTGTAGTCCATCAGCAGGTATCATATGGGTGGTGGGTCGTTCTCAGCCCTGCAGTAACACCCGACATGGTGGTGGTGTGTTGGCGTGTGCTGTGCTGGTAAGAGTGGATCAGACGCAGCAGTGCTGCTGGAGTGCTTAAACACCGTGTCCACTCTATTAGACACTCCTACCGAGAGTGTCTCCACCTTGTCGATGTAAAGTCAGAGACAGAAGCTCAACTGTATCTGCTCAGTTTGTGTTGGTTCAGCAATGTCTTACAGTCGTGATTCACTCCTAGATGTGCGTGGGCCCTGTCGTCCCACTGCTGCGTCTCCACAGGACGAGAAGGAGAGCAGTCGCTTTAGATTGTCCCCACCTCTCCCCTGACCTTTCTCTCTGAGCACAACTTCACAACTACAGTTTCCTCTTTTCTGACCCTATTTCTCAACACCCGCTTCTGCTTCCCTCTTCAATTCCTGCGAACTCAATTCCGGGAACGTGTGCGTGTGTGGCTTTTCAGATGTTGCCACACTTTTCTGTCTTTTTTGTTATTGCTAGAGTAGACGCACAGCTCATACTGTGAGATGTTCCCTCAACAACTACACAATGCCAATGTAGTTTACAGATGGGAATATGTGCAAAACCACAGACCGCTCTATTATCGGAGTGTATTTACCTGTGTGTGTGTGTGTGTGTGGCTGGTTATGCTGGCATTATGTAGAATATATAATATGCAGCAGTATCAGCACATTGCTAGAACCCTAACAAGCACCTGTGATAGTACAGCAGCCATCCACAACACCGTATCTGTACTTGTACACCGTATCTGTACTTGATACAGGAGGATACAGGTCACCAGTGTTGCTGATGGAGAACGGGGTGATGTGAGAAGTCTGGCTGCTGAGTTTTGAATAAACTGAAGCTGGTTTATTGGTTTGAGAGGAAGGCCATTCAAAACTGAACTGCAAAGTCAGCATTTTCCCATCAATTTGGAAGAGGCAGTTACCCTGTTAAGACTCCAACACATGAAATCAGCCCCGGTCTCATTGTAAACTGCCTCCATTGCATCACTGCTGGGCAATCAGCCTTCCTGTAGGAACGTGCCGGGTCCTCAGCTCTGATGCAATGGCTAACAGATGCCTGTGCCGACCAGCAAGAAGTGTCAAGAAGTGAAGGAAGACAGTGCCGTCTGTCCACCCGGAGAGAGGGTGGCAAATTTTGTTCCCTCACACTCCGAGAAAGGGTGGAGGCGTGTGGTATTCCACAAATTGTAAAAAGCAGTCTTGGTAATAGACTTAATCTGTGGCTCGAATGTGAAGAAAGTGAGGAATGAAAAACGAAGGTTTTTAACGACGTATACTGAAAAGAACGCTGTCAACATTCATAGTGAGATTCGAGAGCTTGGAAAGTAGTGTTTTAGGGCCGACTATCAAGACTTCAGGTCATCATCTGAAGTGCGATCAGGTGTTGCGGCTGGTTGTTTTGACACCCTTGACATGTGTGGTGTGTCTCTAAAGAGCAACATCAGCATCCTTTTAGCACCGCCACCTTTCTTCGTACTCTTCGAGGTTCGAGTGCTGTAGCGCTATTTTTAAGCCACGCCCCTTGTCCCTGCTCATATCACGCTACCCTGAGACTTTTGTCTGAGGTTCTCTGTAAGCAGACTTTATTTCTACGTAAAGTCAAACACTACCAAAAGACACCCAAGTCGCTTCCAGACCGTGTTTCTGACACAGCGTCAGCATTTCGCTGCTGCTGCTCTTTAAAGCTGAGCAGGGCGGCTCAGTTTGAGCTTCTGAGATGGTCTGGTTTACTGACTAATCAGTGTGTTGCAATTCAGTTTCACTTGTGGCTTAATGAACTAAACAGACCTTCAGTTAAAAAACAAAAACAAAAAGGAGATTCTATGGAAAATAACTCGAAAATAACATCAACTGAATGAGCAATGTCTACAAATAAAAGAATTTAATTTTAGACTTCCTTTCTGATACCTGATCTGATCTGAACACAGCTCACAGAAAGTGCTGAACTGTCTAATCAGCTTATGAAAGTGAAAAAAAAAACAGAAAAAGAACCAGAACAGAAAAAAAAACGGAAAAGAAAAAAAAATAAAACAGACACGAAACCAAGGCCATTAAGAATGTAGAAAAAATTGATTTGGGAAGTGAATGAACACTGCAAGAGCCTTTTTTTTTAAACTTAATACAATATTTATATCAAATATAATCCAGACGTTCCTCTTTTCCATCATACTTTATCAAGACCTTTTCAGAAACGGCCATAAAAGGTTTATATTTTGTAAAAACAGCACAAAATCAGGGCCTATTTATGTTGCCTGCATTGGTCTTTATTTTCTGTCATACAGTGACAGTAAATATAGTTTAGTGTCTAATTTATTCAATAGTAATAAAATTCCACAGATTCCCCCATAAAGCTGCATATCTGATTAAGATTATATCGAGCAGCATCGTTCCAGAGGACACAGTTTCACAGCTCAATGCTGGGGGGCTTTACACCCCCAGACGTCTGGCATTAGTCGTGCATGGTGCCAGTAGGGTCTTACTCATCCAGAGGGCAGAACGTCTCTCCGTGTTCTTCACAATCTCTCTGTATGGACGTGAACACTGCTGAAATACCCCGAATAATTCCATCTGTGGAATCTTCGGAGACTGTTTGTTTACCCCCGTATCTGTTTACTGTTTGTAATCAGTCCGTTTGCTTGCTCAGGAAACTGACTCCGACCTCCTTGTGTTTGCTTTTGTCTTGCAGAGCCGATCCCGGAGTCCCCCGACTTCCTGCAGGTGTAGGACGGAGAGAGTCGGCAATCTGTTCCTCCTTAGCCTTCTGGAATTGCCCTGTGCTTTCTCTTTTCTCCTCTGTCCACTTCATCCCTCTCTCTTGCCCCAACCTTCTCTGTGACTTGTGGAGAGACAGTTTCTCTAGCGATGAACCTTTCCCACCTGCAACAACAGCCTGAGGCCCCCGAGGAACGTTATAGCACCTGCTTTATGTTGCAGCTGAAGGGGGAGACTGCGACCGCTGCCCATACGGTGGGTTTCCTGTCCGCTCACGGCACAGACAGACCGGAATGTTCCATGATGGAAGGGTGGTGTTTAAAGAAGGTTTTGCCACGAGTCAAACAGGGGTCAGTACTGCTGGAGTGGGACAGAGAGCATGCCCAGTAAAACCACTGGGGATACATAGTGCAGTTTATGGGTGATATGAAAATATGTGATGTGGCCACATCATGAGAGGCTTTTCTGAGCAAACCATGGATTTTGTGTTTCATTAACAAGCTTTAGAATCACCTTCCGACTGGAATACCTATCTGAGAGCGTTTTCAGACCTGTCGTTCATTTGCTTCGCTCTGAATCGGTTAAGGATGTCGTGAAGGTGGCGATTTTCCCCGCGTGGTTCGCTTTGTTTCACAGAAGGAAGCAGCAGCAGAGGTGGCGTTTGGTCATGTCTGTAGTGATCATCTGACCTACGTGCACAAAAGCCCAGCTCTCAGAGGTCTCGTTTCATTTTCACCAGCATCACAGGAGCTGTTACGTGGTTCCAGTGTGGCAACTTCTTTGTTTTTCGTTTTTAGTTTCTTTAAATTCTGCTTTAAGCTGTAGATTTTCCTTTAATGCTTAAGGAACGCCCTCTAGTGGTTGTCTTTCCTTTAGACCACAGAGCGGTCACGGTATGTGCCTTAGAACTGGGACACCTCCAAACTTTTATGAGGTCCGTTACCTCACTGACCCTCCACTGCTTCTCCTCGGCGTGCACTGACGAGGAAAGTCGGTTGGACTGACGTGAACGTTGAATTCCGATCTGGCTGTTCCGACTCATTTGCACGGCTGTGAATTCGTTACGTATGTGATTTCAATACCACATATGAAAGTGACCCAAATCGGATTTGAAATGTCAGGTTCACTGCATTCGGGCCACGTCTACCTGCTGTGTGAACGCAGTTTACTCTAAAACTCAAATTATTTCTGTCTCATAAATCAGGAATAGCACTCATTCCCTACCCCTAGAATATCTAGATGTCTCACCAGAGGCTCCTGAACTTAGAAGTGATCTTCTCATCTTCTTATCTCTTCTGAACTCTCATGTAGACCTGTATGTTCTGCCCATCCCACCACTCATCCCAAACTCACTGCCTCGTGAATAATAATACATTATTAAAATGAATATGAACCACTTCAGACCAATGTTCAGAACCTCTCCACACATTGTCCGGGGGTTCTCTCTGTAGCACAAGCACGTAATGTGACACTCTGTAGCTCTGGTGGTCGAGTTCTATCTGAATGATACTGCAAGACCCGTCACTCTGAGCCAGAGGTGGGCGTTTCAGGTCCAGCAAGTCAAAGTCCACCCTGGAGGATTTGTACTCTTCTAGGTCCAACACTGTCTCATTAGGTTTGGTTGTTGGAGGAATAAGACCAGCTGTTTCTCCACCTTGAGTTCATTTAGCTAATAATGGCCTGAAAGGCGGAGGCAGATGGAACAGAACCCGGAGGAGGTTTTTGAACTTCTGGACCTGAAATGTCCACCTCTGTTCTGAGCTTTAAAAAGATGAACGATTATGAATAAGACTTTGTACAGCTTTTATACTGTATTTTTACAATGTGAGACTGATGCATTTTATTGTGTGTGTGTGTGTGTGTGTGTGTGTGTGTGTGTGTGTGTGTGTGTAAAAGCTTCAGCTGGACCTGAATCTCATTTCTCAGAAAATAAGGATTAACGCTTTTGATTCTTTATTGGTAGATCATTGTTTGTGGTCAGATGGATGATTTGATGCGTTACTTTAAGAGGAACAGATGTAGAAATATTTTGTAAACGGAAGATTGTGTCTGGATTTCTGTTGAAAACTCCGTGTAAATATGCAAAAACGATTGTATTAGGTTCCGATATATTTGTCCCTTTGTCGTATTCCAGCAGCGTACACTCAAAAAGCCCTAAATAGCATCAAATACTATAGTGGGAAACTCTCATACACCATACACTATATGGCCTAAAGTTTGTGGACACCTTTCCCAGAATGTCTCCACTCTTCTGGGAAGGCATTACACTAGACTTTGAAAACGTTTTGAAGAATTTGCCAATGAAAAGCATCGGGGGTGGTGATCTTCAGCTCATGTGTGGCGGTTTAAGAACATCCCATTGTGTCGATCTGCTCAGTAGAGGTTATACAGGCTGAAATGATGGACTCAGTTTACTCATTAGAGGGGCGTCCACAAACTTTTGGACATAGAATGTAGTTGTTGTTTTTTTGTTTTGCTGGCACATTATTATCATGCTACAGGTCCTTTGTTGGTGTATATTATAGATGTTGTCATTGGAGGATTGTTTGTTTGTGATAATATGAAACAAGCCATACGACGTCGGTGCTATTGTGCTGGTGTTCTTTACCAAATGCTGGATCCATATGATGTTGACATCATCAACCATTAGGTGCGTCGGGCCCTAATCTGTATGTGAACGTTGTGTGTTCAGTGCCTTAAGTAGACATCGTATGTAATAATTGCTGTACAAATCTATTTCTTTTATGTATATTTTTTTTGTATAATAAAAGTATTCTTATTCAGCATCTTTGTTATTGAGTCTCAGTTCGTGCAGGGCTGCTACGAACGATATTTTTTATCGATTAATCTATTGATTATTTTGTTGATTAGTCAATTAATCTCAACGACTAATTATGCCAAATTCCTTTTATTTTGTCATATGATACACGAAGGTCTACATATTGATTAAAATTTACATCAGTGACTTTAGCCGAAAGGTATACACTCAGTTATTGTATTTACGGTGTTCCCGAGACAGAGCAATCAGCTTAAAATCACAGCAGAAACAGAATGTCACTCAAACATCAGTGGCCACGGACTGTGCTGTAGAGTCACTTCATAGTTCATATCTACATGGTGTTGGGCGTATAAGGGTTAAGGTGTTGCTTTGATGTTTAGGCTGTAATAAATGCTCAGAATTTGACTGTGATTCCAGTTGAACTCCTCCTTATAGGTGGGAATGAGGGTTTTACTTTACGGTGAACTGTCCAGAAAAGGACGCTGACATTAGTAACCTTATTTTAATGAATGGTGGTCTGATATTAAGGGAAAGCATTTATTCAAAAAAAAAGTCAATAAACCAATTATAAAAAAGATGCATCGACTTAAAATATTGTCAACAAATATCCAAATATTGGAGTGAATATTGGAGTGAATCCTGATGAACTACATGCTCAATAATCGTGATGTTGACTTTACATATTAGCCACATTACTATGCAAATGAACTGCAGCTTATCTTTCCATGGAGTGTGTTAAACCACAGCAGCAAGCGGGTGAGGAGGACAGCGTGTTCTACCATACAAGAGTAAAGGCTGTGTTTGTCAGACAGAGTCACGTGTAGCTCTCGAGATCATCAAGCGTGTTATAAAAGCAGTGAACCGGGCGATTTAACCCGAACCTGCCGGCTTCTACGTGCAAAATGTTAGTTATTAAGAGCTCCCTTTAAAGGAGCCATGACCACACGTTTCAAACAGAAACACGCAGAGTATCTGAAGGTTCCTGTTTCTGAAAAATGGCCCAGTGTGGGTTTCCTGTTTTGCTGATCACTAGTTTACACTTCCTTTCTTTAAAGAGCGAGTACAGCATGTGCAGGGGAACGGCGAGTTTAAAGGCAAGGATAGATGAACTGCCTGTCATCCTTCAGGCGGCAACACCTACACACTCCCCCGGCAGGCGGCTACCGGCCTGACCTGTCCACGCAACTCCTTAACCTTTCGAACTCAAATGTTGTGAGAATACAGGTATATGTTGGGATACTTTCATGGTTGGACGTATTTTTATTCACCCAAAAAAGTACTTTCTGATCTGAGATTCTGATCTGTCTTCATTTGCAAACTAAAAATGAACAGAATTTTGGCTACATGTTGATCGAACATACGTTTGCAGCTACATTTTTCTGTGTCTTTGGCTTAGAAGGACTTTATATCCCAGAAATCATTTAGGAAATTGTGTTTTTGAGCTGAAAAGGCAAAAACACTGATTGTTTGTAATGATTGGATTCAGAAGGCTATTTAAAAAATGCTGTTCATCAAGTTTTTCAAAATATTTGACAGAAAAAAAACAACCCGAATGTCCTTTAATATTTTTGTTATTTATGTATGTATCAGTATTAACATTTCTCAAGACCTTCCTAACCCAATGTCTGGATCAGTGATGTCTTTAGCCCCACCCCCTCTCACTGATCAGTCAGAGTCTGTATGCAGGTTGAGCATCAGCCCCGCCCCCTCTCTCTGATCAGTCAGAGTCTGTATGCAGGTTGAGCATCAGCCCCACCCCCTCTCTCTGATCAGACAGAGTTGATCATGTTCACGTGGACAGAGCAGTAAACATGCACTGGAAGCTCATTTGTCATTAAAACTGGGAGTTAATTCAGTTACAGGGTGAATTTTGGCTGTTTTCAGTTCTCAGTTACTCACTGATAATTACGATGAGACCATGGTTAGATGGAGAAACTGGTGGCACGTAACTGGTTTTAGATCTCGAGTTCTACCCATGAATCTTCCAACAAGGTCTTTTAATACATCTGAATTTGCTTGTTTCATGTTTTCTTTTGTGCAACACTGCCTTCATAACCCCGTTCAACTGTTTATAACAACTCAAGACATTGCTTTTGTGTGTGGTTCTAGTGGGTTGCCCTTTCTGTGAACCTGGATGCTTGTGTCGCACGTGGTCACATGATCTCAGGTCTTAAAATAAAGGCTGATACTGTGTGTATGTGAATCTAAAGTAGTGCTTTATCTACAGCTGATCCAGACGGAAACAATCGCAGAGTAGCACCTGGAACAGGAAAATCCAGCAACACACACACACACACACACACGTTCTTACCGACAATGGTGGGTTTCCTTCATCCTCCACTGTAACGGTGAGTGTATACTGTTGCTGCCTCTCTCTGTCGGGCGGTGAAGGTCTGGTCACTATCTCTCCGGTCATTCGGTCCATGCGGAAGGTGAGGTCCTGGTTGCCATCGGTGATGTAATAGGACAACATGCCATTGGGCCCGATGTCCCGGTCGGTTGCCACCACACGCAGGACTGATGTACCACCACCCACATTCTACATAAAATACAATAATATATAGTCACGTGAAAAAGTTAGGACGTGCAACCTGTAAGAAATGCAATTTTATTGTGTGGATGTTTAATAACCGTGGAGTGTGGTTGTACTGACCTCACTGATGCTGACGTTGTAGCCACGAGGGCTCTGCACTATGGGAGCATTGTCATTCACGTCCACAATGTTCACGGTCAGGGAGTGGTCCGTGAACCGAGGAGGAGAGCCGTTATCCGTGGCCCGTACCTGTACGGACATTGGATTTTGGGTCATACACTTGTCCAATATGTCCACCGTGCATATCGGTACATGACAAAAGGTCACCTTGAGCAGGTAGCGGTCTATTGCTTCTCGGTCGAGGGGGGCGTTTACAAAAATGTCTCCATACGTGTTGTTAAGAGTTCGGATCTCAAACACGTCCCGCATGTTCCCTGCCACCAGTGTAAAGTTCACCTGGAGGAAGAGTAGGAGAAAGGAGGGATGGAAACAGGGACAAGGGAACCAATAGTAATGCAGAGCATTGCATGATTAGGTTAAAATGAATAAATTAGCCAAATAAATTAAAAGTCCCCCAGACGGACGAGCAAAAATGAAGACATCTTGACCTTTGAGGCCTAAACTGAAGGCCTACTTCTACTATTCACGGTTTGCCACTGATACACACAAATACAGTCCACGTTTAATACACATTCTATTCCTCTCTCACCAATCCATTCATTCCGGCATCCCTGTCTCGCGCCAGTACCACAGCCACTCTCCGGCCCATGGGTGTGTCCTCTGGAACGTTCACAGATATGTCCGACATGAGGTCAAACTCGGGGCTGTTATCATTCTCGTCCAGAATGGCGATGGACACCTGTCACCAGAGTGTCCAACAGGAGACAAATCACTCAAATTAAACTAACATTCGAGCAAATTGGGCTCAGAACCAAATAGTAAAGAATAAGGAACCAGTCTTACCTTCTACAGATGGACAAAATGTTGGGAAAAGAGAAAGAAATTACACATCAGACACGGGAATATTCAGCAAATGAAGAATAAATTAATGCACAAACATTTTATTTTAATTTTTGGCTGGTTTTATTTCTGTGTACTGACTTTAATACATTTGTGAATTCAGGATCAGGACATATCAAATATCGTCTGCTTCCAAACAGAAATGTGGTTTTTATTATTAATAGTGTAGAATCTGTATCGAGTGAGTAAAAATTCAAAACTTCTATTATCACCTGCCACAGCTTTTAAAGGTCAAACAGATTCTGACGGTTCAGATGATGTAATTTTACCACAGTGGAGCCTCGTTTAGGTCCTCCATCATCGGCGACCACAGTGAGCGTATAGGCGTCACCCCTCTCGCGATCTATCAGACCCGTGACTGTGATTCGGCCCTGGAGAACACACGCACACGTGCAGGACACACAACCGTCCACACACAAGAATATCGGAACGTCATGTACAGCCTGTATATTAACACGTGATCGCAAAATTGTAAACTTTATAAAATGAACATTAGTATCATAACATAAATCTGCTCTTTCTGAAGATGCATGTTCTAGGTGGTTACAGAATTGCTAAGTTGTATGGTATCGCAGGTGGTTGCTAGGGTGCTCAGAAGCAGTTGATATGCAATCCCAGGTGGTTGCTAGGGTGTTGCTACATGATTGCTTTGGTGTCGATAAGCAGTTAATATGGTATCCCAGTTAGGGTGTGCTAGGTGGATGCTATAACCAATTGGCCAGATGGTTGCTATGGGATTCATATACAGTTGCTATGCTGTTCCAAGGTTTTCATCCGGTTCTTAAGGCCTCTCACCGTGACGCTGTCGATCTTGAAGAGCGCGAGTGCAGCAGGAGACGTGTCAGGGTCAAAGCGGTAGGACAGCTGGTTTAGGTTGTCGGCTGACTGAGCCCGAACCTGGATCACCTCCGTTCCCGTGGCAATGTTCTCCCTCAGCGAGGTTTCATAACCAGCCATCAGGAAGGCCACGGCCTCGTCCAGCTCATTCAGCAAAGTGACATACACGGTGCAGAAGGCCCGGTTAAATGGAGGGGCCTGATCTGTGGCTGAAATGTTCATCAGGTAACTGGTCTTGGTCTCATAATCCAGGTAGTCCACTGTGGTCACCAAACCTGTGCTGATGTCCACCTCGAACTTACGATCGGAGCCGGAAACTAGGGCGTATGATACTGCACCTCCATCTCCTGCAGAAGAAGAGAGAGAGAGACGTTATCCTAAAATCAGACTGGGAAACGGAAGTGAAGATCATAAAACACTTTCCAAAGTTCTTCACACCAACGGAAGCATTGTCCTCTGTTAGCTTTTCTGGTAACCCAAACAATGTAGTGCATTTGATCACTAAAAGGACAAATTTCCGTGGAAACGTGGAAGATTACGGCACTGAGAATACCCAGATCCTCTTACGGTTTCTTTAGGGCTTACTTTCTACAATATGCAAGTGAAAGGAGGCTCTAGTTCCCTGCTGGGCTCCTCTAGCCTGGATACAAGATCAGATAGAGTTGGGCATGGAGGCATATGGGTCCTGTATGGCAGCCTGCAGAACATTAACCAAAGATGTTGCAGCTTGTAGGCTGTTGAAGCTGGTCAACATAAATGTTCGATTGGCAATAAATCTGGCAACCGGGCAGTGTGTTCCAGTCTGTCAGAGACATTCCTGGGAGCAGTATCCTGCAAGAGTGGGAACACGTGGCTGCAGGATGTCCCAAACACATCGCTGAGATGTTCGTGTCCTGTTGTATAGGATAGCTCCTCAGATCATTGCACCAGCAGTTGCGGCAGTGTGTCACTGCACAGCAAGGAACCTGACTAAGATGCCTAGATCTGATTCGAGTCCTCAACACCACTGCAAACGCGAATGGCCCAGATGGTGGGCAATCAAAGCTCTTTCACAAAGAGGTGCACTCGTTTCTAACCCATACCACATTTTGCAGAAACCCCACATGGCGTAATTTGGAGTGTATGTGATGAGTGCATGTCTGAATATCATTGCTGTCACACGAAAACATCGTATCCCTAAAAAGACAACCTTATAAGGAAGAAAAAAACAAGTTTCAATGGTAGTGAATGTGCATTTCTATTGTTCCAATTATGCAATATTACACAATATTACACACACTCAGTGTATTGCACACTGGTTGTCATCAATCTGTAAGGCTCTAGGACAGTTGCCACCATGCTTCCAAACTCTACTACAGCCAGAACCTGTTAGAACACCAGATCCTCCCATTATATCCAGCTTCAAGTCCTTAAAACCAGTACTTCTTATGGTTTCTACTAATTTCAGTCTGCAGCTGCACACATAAAGGACATTTTACTGATTCTTGTACCTGCTTTAGCAGCAACTGGTGTTGACACAGTTGACACAGGTTCCTGTATTTTATTTATTTTAAAATAAAAGTACAGCGCAGTGTCACTGATGTGAAGCACCGAAAGCTACTGGAGTGCTATTAATGCCCACTTGCGGAGAACTGATTACCTGTTAATTGTGACTGAGTCCGATTCTAACGACGATCATATGTGATATATCAGCATCTGAAATATCATTCACTGGTAAACAGAACTAAAGACAGTAAAAAAAATGTCGTTACAGAGTGAAACTATCAGAATGTGAAGTTTCAGAGGCGTGAAGTGCCGTTTGCAGCAGATATTCAGCGATGGCAGCATGAACTGCATTAATATTACAAAACCCATCAACATTTCTGCTCTAAATAGGCATTTAAAATCGTATTATTTCAGTAAGTCATGGAGTCACACACTGCAATCTCTACTGCAGACGGCGAGGGTTTATTTACTGGTCATCGGGTCAAATGGGTCAGAGCTGTGTTGGCTGCGCATGCGATGTTTGGCATGTGGTTTTAATGTTATGGCTGATCAGGTCATATTACACTGTTTTGTATTTTTGTGAGTAATTTTGCTGATATATTATTAGACATGATGATGATCAGATCTGATCACGCAAATTCAAGACCTTTTTCATGCATAGAGTGCATATCCATGTGTGTGTGTGTGTGTGTGTGTTAGTATGTGTGTGTGTGGGGAAGCGAGAAAGGGAAGTCTTTATAGACTGTCACAGGACATTGTCACCATCAGCAACAATGGAAAAATACCATAGAGATGCGGAAGAACATCAAGTCTATGTACTCTTTAAAAGGCTACAAACAGAGAACAACTCCAAACTTAGTCAATATAGACTCTAGTGAGTGACTCTGTGGACACTTGAAATAGCACGTCTCGTGATCTGTTGGCAAAGCAACAATCGGATAAATAAGGAGACTGGTAACTGTGTACCAGCTTGTTTTCTGCAGGTCTCTTCACAACACACGTACAGAAATGCAGGGCCTGAAGGAATTCTGCTACGGAGCACGGTATTCCCTACTCTTCGGTATTCTCTACATTAGACGATTTCCCACGATTTGACCACCGGAACCCTTCCAGGTCCTGTGTTAAATCTGATCAGGGGTCATTGTTGTGACTCTTTCCAAAACTATTTGCCCCCCTTTGCTGTGTTTTCCCTTCAAACCCGGGTAGGTAATGAGGAATCTCCAGAATAGTGTGCAAACAGCAGGCCGGCAAATGCTATTGGGATGCTATGGACGGGGTGTCCCATTCTGTCCACGCTCAGCCTGCATGCAGACTCTGACCGATCAGTGAGAGGGGGGCGGAGCTAATGACATCCCTGACCCAGATTATGGGTTATAAATGAAAATGAGAAGGGACTGGCTATTGCACACTTTTTGCTCACACCGTGTTCAAATTTCAGAATAAAAGTCCCGAGAAGGGATAATACTGATAGATAGATAAATAACAAAAGAAGGGGATATTGAGATTGTTTATTATTTCATGTGGATGACTTTCAAGTATTTTTAAGAACTTATTATTATAAATGTTATTTTCAATCTAATCATTACAAATAGCTAACAATGTAGTTCTTACAAGCAACAATTTGTAGGTGCAAGTAATGTGTTATTGTTACCTATAAAAACGAATTTTTTGGTGAATAAAAGTAAGTCAAACAAAAACCTCCCATAAAATTGTCCATAAAATTGAAATATAAACACTGATGAATCTTCAGCAGACACACTGGGGATTTCTGGGCCTGTAGATAGAACCTAAGATTCCAGATCAGTGCATCTCAATCGACACCTTCGGACTGACGCAGCAGTGTGTTCATGCATCTCTCGACCTCTGTAATGGAAGGGAGGTGAATTCTGCACCTGTGTCTGGGTCAGTGGCTCGCACCACAATAACAGAGGTTCCGATGCCTGCTGTCTCTCTGAGTCCCAGCCTATTGTACTGCTGCTGAGTGAAGACGGGACGCTCATCGTTCACATCGTCTACATACACTATCACCTACGGAGAGAGAGAGAGAGAGAGAGAGAGAGAGAGAGAGAGAAAGAGAGAGAGAGAGAGAGAGCGAGAGAGAGAGTGTGAAAGAGAGATGGTGAGACTGATACAGAGGTTTCCTCATTAACACCATATTAACATGTATGTGCTCCATATTTCTGCATAAATTTGAGCTGAACCTTTAGAACCCTAGGCCATGTTTTGCATGTCAGAAACCCTGCTGGAAATTGATCATCCAGAACATCATTTGTAATGATTAGATTGACAAAGATATAAGAAATTATTCACCATAGTCCCCATAAAATAAAACCTTAAATATCCTTTTTTGTTCTGTTCTTCATGTGTGTATCCGTGTTATCTATACTGACACTGTGTGAGCAAAGAAAGAGGACAAACAGCCCCTCCTTTCTCAAATTCCTCTATAACATATTTGGATGAGTAATGTCATCAGTCCTGCCCCACTTTGGCATTTAAACTGGGTTTCAAATCAGTTGGAAAAACAGAATTGAGCTTGATTACTCGCTGATAATTCATCAAATGAGAATTAGAGTAAGGTTCGTATGGATATGTGTATCATGTCTGTAGGTTACTCTGATCCTGAGCTACAAAGCCTAGAAAACAGCATGTGACGGCCTGTGGAAAATGCAGGCCTTGGGTTCTAAGAGTTGAAATGAATGTTCTGATTAGTCCTAAACGTAGATGAGCAAATCAAACAAATGAGACAAATGTCCAATTGTCCAAGATCATGTCTGTTGGAGCAAAAGTCTGAACATTTGCTTTCACGGCAGCGATAACTGTTGTTTAGTCCTGCACTAATTCTAATTCTGCACCATTCTTCGGTAACAATTTGTGTCTTCAGGGTCAATGTCTTGCTTTTAGGACTAAAGGGTTCCCTTTCAAGCACCACTGTAATGGTTTCAGCCGTATACATTGATGTAACCCAACCGCTGATGCACATTTTGTGTCGTATTCTAGCCCTTCATTAGTGGTCAGTGGTCAGCAGCTATTTTAGAGTGACAGACTCACTCTTGCCATAGCAATGACACTGGTGTGTAAACACTCCAGCAGCACTGCTGTGCCTGAAACACTCCTGTACACCACTATAGCCTACACTCTCAAATCCATGTCACTGCTGCGTGAGAATGATGCACCACCCAAATAACATCCGGTCAGCGGTGCAGGTGCTGCCCTATTCACTGACAGGGTAGAGGTGGATAATAAATTGTGCACCAATATATTACATACACACCCGGACAGAGCTCCTCATGCTGCCCTGGTCACTGTTGTAGGCCTCCACCTCCAGCAAATGGGAACTGCTTGTTTCTCTGTCCAGCGCTCGCTGCCCTCGAGTGATAAGACCCGACAGGAGGTCTATACTGAACTGACCACCACTGTTACCTAGGGAGCAGAAAAACACACACATACAGTATTATATAAAGAACCGGGTTCTAAAATCTAACATCAACTGAATTCTGGATGAACGTGCTTTAAACCTCTCAATGTAGAGAATGAAGCAAGAAACCGAAGGGCCGACAATGTATTTACAATGTATTTACAACGTAACGACCACTAGACTTATGACCTCAGCAGAGAGTCCACAGGTTACACTGCTCCTCCATTAATATTGAGTGTAACTGAATATTTCATAAATCATCTGCCATCATTACTAATAAAATGTGGTCTGATTTCAAACACAGTCTAACTGAACTGATAACACTGAAGCAGTTGGTGTGTTCAAGTCTTTAATTGAACAAATCGAGTAAACAACAACATTGCAGGCTAGAAAAAGTAAGTGAACTCTCAAACCGGACAACTTAAAACCTCCAGCACCAATCAAATCAACCAGTCATTTCCTGTAGCTGCCAAAAAAGATCGGTACAGTAATGAGGATGGATTTGGATCGTTCCTCTCTGCACGCACAGGTCTCTTCATGGCATGACACCAGCATCTCGATAGGGTTGAAGTCAGTACTTGGTCATTCCAAAGCACAAACCATCTTCTTTTCAGTTCGTTTACTTGTGTGCTTTTGGGTCATTGTCTTGGTGCATCATCCAACACCTCTTCAGCATGAGGTCAGGCACTGCTATATACTCGTTCTTTACGCATTGTGGAACATCCAGGTGTTCTTGGGTAAACGTAATAACCCCGTACTTCTTATCGCAATCCCTTGAAACAAACAGCTGTCGAAGAAGTTACTATAACACAGCTTCACTTACTTTTTCTAGCCTGCATCCTGGACGTATACCCAATGTCCAAACTAAAAGACATGAACTGTGAAACTGTAAGTGTTTTGGTGTTTTTTTGTTGCCATTATTTCACAAAATCCCTCAATGCTGTGCGTTACGAATGTTTTACCACAGGTTACAGTGACGCACAGACTCTAATTTTTTTACTCGTGCAATTTTACTCCAATTACGCTGCAAGTTGTTTGTTTACATTCGTTTCATGTCAGTGAATAATTAGTATTTAATTAAATTGAGAATCAAACATAAACCTATGGGATTAAACTAATCCTATAATTGCTACAGTGGTACTTGAATATTTGCAAACCCTTCAGAATTAATCAAATTAAGTATTACAGTCACAGGAAAATGGGCCAATATTACATATCTTTTTCAATTCCAGTAATTGTTAATAAGTCTTGTGCTAATTGTAGTCAATTTCTTTGTCCTAGGCAGCTTCAACTCTGTTATGTTGGTGGGTTTCCTTCCATAAACTGCTGCTTCAGATCCCTCCACAACAATTTCTATTGGATTAAGTTCAGGGCTGTGGGCCGCTTCAAAACATTAACTTTATTCTTCTCTAAACATTCTTTGGTGCAATGACTTGTGTGACAATGAATTTTCATTATTCATGGCCCACATTCTCTTGCAGTTCAGCTCACAGACAGACATCCTGATACTTCCATTTAGAATTTGCTGGTATCGTTCATTGTTCCATCAAGGATGGCAAGCTGTCCTGGCACAGATGCAGCAAAACAGGCCCAAACCACAATACTACCATCACCAAGTTTCACATCTGAGATAAGGTTTTTATGCCAGAATGCAGTGTTTTACTTCTTGGCTCGTCCATGTGATCTTCAAACTGCAGACAGGCAGCAATGTTCTTTTTGGAGAGCAGCAGCTTTCTTCTTGCAACCCTGCCCTGCTCACCATTGTGGGTCAGGGTTCTCCTGATGGTGGACTCATGAACAAGAACATCAGCCAATGTGACCAAGGCCTTTAGTTGCTTAGACGTTAGCTTGGCACTCTAAGACTATTACACCCCCCCCCCCCCCACACACACACACACACACATAGGGTCACCATATCAGCACTACTTGTACTATTCTTTAAGAGTATCTCCTTACAGCTGCTGTTAAAGAGTGCCTATGCAGCATTGGATTAGTGTGAAAAGAGCACTGATGCAGAACTTTGCAGAAGCTCTTTCTCAGGTTGCTTTCCGTAGTGGAGGCACACCACAATGTTTACAGGTCTGTGGTTTCTCAAATCTTTTTGCAGTTTCTTGTGGGGTGTTGTTTTTAGCAAGTGTGACTTGTTTACTGTGCCGATGTATTTCATCACACGGGACACTTTTGAAAGGCATTGTGCCGCCACATCTGGAGAAGCCATTGAAAGTGTGGGAGCAGCATGCAGGAAGACCACTCACCCGAGAGAATTCGGTACAGAACCCTGCCATTTTCCCCCTGGTCTGCATCTGTAGCCTGGACCTGCAAACACATACACACATACAGGTTATTATTATACAATGGCAGGACATGTGACCATGGGTTTTTGCGGTGTACAGATTCTCAGAGGACATATTTCTGCAGATTTCTGAGACTGTGAACAAAGCAAGGGTCTTGTGGAGGAAAGGTTTTTGGTCAAATGATGAAAAGACTGCATGCTCAACCTGCATACAGACTCTGACTGGTCAGAGAGAGGGGGCGGGGCTGATGCTCAACCTGCATACAGACTCTGACTGATCAGAGAGAGGGGGCGGGGCTGATGCTCAACCTGCATACAGACCCCTGACTGATCAGAGAGAGGGGGCGGGACTGATGTTCAACCTGCATACAGACTCTGACTGATCAGAGAGAGGGGGCGGAGCTGATGCTCAACCACGCCACAGACTCTGACTGATCAGGGAGGAAGCGGGACTGATGTTCCAACCTGCATACAGACTCTGACTGGTCCAGAGGGCGAGGCTGATGATGTCACTGACTGAGATAACGGGCTGTCCTGAGAGGGATAATACTGATACATAAATAAATAACAAAAATATAAATAGCGACCTTTAGATTGTTGTTTTTGTAGTAAAGGAAATAAATATGCTGATCAATCTAATCATTATGAATAACTCATCAAAATAATTACATTTTCAGTTCAAAAACACTCTCGGTGATCAATTTTTCATCAAAACATGGTCAAATTCACACATATTCTCACATATAAATCTCAAATCAAATTCGAGTCGCCTAGGATCTCTAGAAATAACAATATCTGATATTTGTGACTGTTTCCTATAAATACTTTTCTAATTTTTGAGTGAATAAAAGTGCATGAAACTAAACATCCCCACTAGACAGCTAGAGTTCCAATCCAATCAACTATCAGTTCAAAGCACTGCCTGTTGGTAAAGCTGCAGATATGTGCATCCTCAACGACCAGTTTACCCATTTTCTAAAGGCTACTCCCAGTATGATGATGCACCATGCACCAAAGCACTCTCTGGTTCTCAAACTGGTTTCATTAATATGAATAAAGTAAACAGTCCAGTACACACATTTCCAACTATTTCCCTGCCTGCTACAGTTAGATGGTTGTCAAAGCACTCTCTCTCTCTCCACACACACACACACACACACACACACACACACACACACACACTGAGGAGTACCCCTTCTAGAGACCCCTTCTAGCTTTATAAAGAGATTTCGGGAAGAGAAGAAGAAAGTGGGTGAGGGAGGAGGAGGAGGGACAGGGAGAGAGAGAGAGAAGAAAGGGTAGGGGTCACTTTGAGATAGATGAATAGGGCATGCAGAGTGGGCCATACCATTTTAAAGCCTGCAGGGGTCAGAAACTTTATTTGTGAAATGTGGCCGTAAATAACGGTCAATCCGAACGATTCTAACCCTTCTGAGCATCGACTGGACCTTCGTTTAGTGAACGCAGCTGACCAGCACCGTCTAAATGCACTGGCGACACAAAGACAAAGTTGCAGACCACTTATTCACACCCTCTCGGACATCATCCCTCGCTCTCTTTCTCTCTTCCATCCAAGGAGCTGCTCCCAGAGTGGAAGAAAGACAGAAAAGGAGGGAAGGCAGCAACCAGATTTACTGATTGAGGTAAAGTTAAATTTAATGGAACTGTTTATTGTCTGCACTTTAAAAAAAAAATGGCCTCCACAACTGGACCTAAGGAACCTGTCAGTAATTAAGAGGTGTGAGTGTGAAGAACCATGATGAAGTGTGAAGACCTGCCACTTGGCTGTATCCGTTACACTGTATAACCAAGCCAGTCCATCTAGGAAGGTTTGTTGTGAGTGTATGAGTGTATTTTAGTGTTCATGATACCATGTTAAAAATGATAATTGCTAGTTGTAATAATGGACCATCTGGCTAATTGCTGATGAATATTCAATATTGGGTTTTGAATTGAGAATCCTTCCACAAGCTCCAGTGTGTACATCTGCTTCAAGCGCTTTCATCACTGCTATTATAAACCTGTGGGTCTGAAAAACAGTCAATTTATTATTAAAAAAATGGATAAAATCAACTTTTAAACATACTTAAAAGTGCTTCAAATGGTTCTGATCAGAATGCAGGACTAACATGTACTACCTGAATACTTTTAAGCTGCTGTTTGTTTAAATATTTAAGATTTACAGTTTGGGGACAGCTTTATTAACACGCTCTGAAATCCTTAAAATCAATTTTAAAGTTAACAACAGTTTGTTAATCAATGTGATGTACAATTTATCAAGTTCATACACTATTTTATAAAAGCAGTGTGTGATTGCAGTCCTCTTTGGAAGGAAGATGAAGGTGATCAGGATCAATAACTGATTATAAATGTAGTCTGATCTGATCAACATTTATTGATCTACTCATACAGAAGTGGTGTCCCTCGGGCGTCGGGTTTAACGCAACACGCCAGACGTCTCTGCATGGAGTTGTAGAGGTTCCTAATGGTGTCCTGTGATGATCCATCCCATGCAGCTTGAATGTTCTCCCTCAGTTCTGCAGATGATGTGGTAGGGGTGGAGTGTTGATAGAGCGTCCAATAGCATCAATCAGGGACAGGCCTGGAGATGAGACCGACCTGTAGTATCTGTGTCTTCAAGACGAGATCTTGAGACGGCAGCAGTGTGTGGACGAGCGTCCTGTTGGAACAACCTGTCATTCTGAGTGGTCTGGCACGATGACGTTGATTCCTTTTGGGCGCTATTTTAAAACGAGTGTTTATGTATATTTAAGTTATTAGACGTAAGTTTATATCATATCAGATCATTGAAGGCGTGTAAATTGACGGGGCAAAAGATACTCCAGCTGTTATGGGTCAGAAATATAACAGTGTTATTTCACTCTGACAGATATTACAATGTAAACATCATCTCAGACACTGATATTTCATGTTTGTCACATGGCGATTGCTGGTAATGGTAATATGACCGTTAAATTACTGGACATAATCTGTCGTGGAAACATATGAAATCTGTCACATGAAACGCGTGTGTGTGTGTGTGTGTGTTTGCTGGTGACTGATTAAGTTTGTCCCTGAAGCATGAGCTCCGTGGCCTTTTCACAGCGCTTCGTTTTTGCGGGACTAATTTCACGTCCCGATGTGTTTTCACTAAACGGTTGGGCCGCGGCTTTGAACGCCCCCGAATTTAACATGCTGACATTTGCGAACGCTACTGAGCGGGAAGAGGGTGAAATTACTGATTGGTGGACCAAGTGTGTGTGCTTGTGTGTGTGTGTGTGTGTTGAAATGGCTTGTATATGGAAGGAGGCTGTTTAATAAACCTAATTTGTATTTCGCTACAAAAAGTACTTGTCAAGCTTCGTTGCTCATTTGCACATATATTTAATAGGGATGTAATTGGCTCAAATGCCAGCAGTGTGTGTGTGTGTGTGTGTGTGTGTGTGTGAGTCTCATTGACTCAGCCAATGAGATGCAGCCCCACACAAAGGTTGCACACTGAAGCATGCTGGGAGCAGATTAGTCCAGTTACTGTCAATGACACAACTTCCAATAAAAACACAAAAGACTTAATCCCTTACAGCATTTTTTTCAGGTTTACAGTCATGTGAATAAATTTGGACACCCAATGAAAACCTCTGACATCAACATATTTGATCTACTAAGAATAAAGAGTAAAACTTGTCCGGAACACAGAGACAAAGCCAAGGACTTCAGGAACAATGTGCGGTGGACAGATCGGTCATTAATCTTGTCCTGAAAGGCATTTTTTCCCCTGAACACCTCCCATAAAATCACCCGTTTGGTCTCTTTCTGATGTCAGATGCTGTACTTGTGTCACCAACTGTCTGCCTGTAGGTCTTGTGATGTCATGTCCATGACTGTTCATGATTTATTGGAATATCTAATTGTTCTTTTTATTTCCTTGTTTATTTTTTCAATTATTTTCCGCCATTTTCCCCCCAGTTTGGAAGTGCAAAAATGACCTAACCCCATTAGAACTCTCACCCCATTACATACGATGCTCCCGACACAAGGAGGACGAAGAAATGCTTCTTGAAATCAAACTGCTGCCATTGCAACATTGCTGGGCAGCCAACAAGCTTGGAGAAAAGCGATGCCTGTACCGGGGGGCATCGCACTGGCTGTGATGTGGGGAGAGAGCGCCATCTACCCACCCAGATACAGCATGTCCATTTTGCTCTCTCTGACCGCAGCTACTGATGACAAGCAGCAAGACCCGGGATTTGAACCTGTGATCTTAGTGGATCAGACCACTCTTCTGAGACTCATCTGCATCTACAAACCTCTTTGGGACGGACATTGTCATACCACTTACTTCAGCAATCAAGAGCAAACCAAACTAATGTCTGAGGTTTAAGACATAAGACATAGTCCTCCAACATCCTCTCTCACCATGTACTAATCACCTGCACCTGATTGTAATTTGAGGTATTTTGCATAATAATACATGTGGGAGTGTCCTAACTTCAATCACACCTGTTCTCCTTTCCCCCTCAGATCCAACATGGACAGCCTCCACAACACCACCCTTGCCTACATCTCTTCCAATTCAACCCTCGTTCCTCCCCTCTATAACCTCTCCTTCCCTTCATCCAACCTCTCCATCCCTCTCTCCTCGGCCCTTCCTCCTCTCAACCTCCATCACCCGCTCCCAACCATCATCGTGACCCTCTGCCTCTTCCTGCTGTTCGGAGGGTGTGTGAGCTTCCTGGCTTTGTGTTGCCCCTCCAGGAGGTCTGAAGAGCTGGACGGAGGCTGTGGGACAGGAGGTGTCCTCTACTGTGGTCAGTCTTTACCCAGTGAGCCTCAGCTGAAGCTATGGAAGCGACTGGGCTCAGTTCGGAGATCTTTCTCCTCAGCCCCATCTTTCAGGAGGCCTCCGCAGCCATCGGCCTCAAGCCACAGCAGGCTACAGTCCAAAGTGTCTTTACAGCTGGAGCAGGACAGGAGTGACCCCCAGGTTCAGCTCACCCTGCCTTGTTTACTACAGTACGCTACTGAGATATAGAACAGATACACACATACACTGCACCATACACTGATCATATCATACACACTTTCACAACTGCTCAAAGGTTTGGAATCACTGTTCAGGAACATTGTTCTTTCAGGAAAGAAGTTTCTAGTTCGTAGTGACAAATAAGAAATTCAGAAATGTCAGAAGAGACCAGAGTGATCATTTTAGCCACGATTGAAGACCATGTGATATTTTCATCAAGAGTGGACATTCCTGCTGCTTCAAAAATAAGCACCTCCACGTCTGAGACCACGATACTGCCTTTCCTGCCTCAAATGGAGGTGTTCAGGTATCTCAGGAGGGAACGATGGAGAAAGATGCTGATAGGTGGATCAGTGCAGTGTCTGCAGTGTTGTGGACAGTTTTGAGCCCGGTACATTCCAACCCTCAACTACGGACACGAGCTTTGGTTCAGTCACCTAAAGAATGAGATCCCGAGTACAAGCAACTGCTATGTTATAGGTTTGGAAGCCCAGGCCAGACAATGTATCTCAAGATCATGAGACAACAAGATGAGATTGAAATTTGCATTATCTTCACAAACATCTTGTCATCTTGAGATCACAAGGAAGTGGTCTGGAGTCAGCAGAGCAGCAGAACTCAGTGTCTTCACAAAGTCTTTTCACTTATCAACAAGCACTTGTTCCTTTAAAGCTAATTTGAAGGTTAAATAAATAAATACATAAAACTTGACCATTAGACCATTAGTGGACCACTGGTCTCTAGGTTCATTCTACACTGTATCAACTATTACTGAACAAAGTGATTCCAAACTTCAACCGTAACTGATGCCAACCTTACACAACTATTCACTAGAATTAGAGTATGCTGACCGTCTCCTGACCACGGCCACATCCCAACTGCAGCTAGAACTTCAAGTGACTGGACTTCAGCCAATATCAACAGAACACTGCCATGATCCAGCCTGACCAATGGAGCCCAGCAACCGTTAAACTTCTGATGTGGTCCACAGACATTCCCACTGAGCTGCCTAGACATGCTAACATAATAGTGTTCTGGACTAATGGAGGACTGCCAGGCTAGAAGAAGTGCCAGTGGGCATGAATGTGATGGGGTTTTCCAGCCTGCATTGTTGGAGTTGACAGACTTGGCCGAGTTCTTGCGCTCGGCCAGTGTTTGAGAGCTGGAGTGGTCAGAATAATGAAAAGGTTACAAGAAAAAAAGTCACGAGTGTGGAGCAAGTGGGAGCACACTGTTGACCAGCAGAGCCGCACAATAACAGCTGAAATGATCATCTTCGGATATTTGATATTTGATGTGGATGTTTGTGAAGTATATCGTGTGATTTTTGAAACCTTTTATGATTTAATAACCAGATTTAAAGGATTCTTTATTACTTTGAACTGTCAATCACCAAACCCCATTAGGACTCCTCCTATCACCCTCCACGCTCCCGACACTAGGAGGGTGAAGACGAGCACATGCCTCCTCTCCGATACACGTGAACGCAAACACCGCCTCTTTTCGAAATGCCACCATTGCATCATTGTTGGGCAGCCATTGAGCTCTTAGGAAAGTATCGGGTCCCAAGCTCAGATGCAATGGCTAGCAGTTGCCTGTGCCGACCAGCATCACTCTAGTTGCCTCCTCCCCGATACACGTGAACGCAAACACCGTGTAACCACTCTGGACTCACAGATAGGCAGAGGCGGATGTACACGCTGGGTTGTATTTATTGACAGGGTACAATAAACACTAAGACAAGTAAACATGAAGACAGGGCTAAACATGTAGTTGCAACACCACATAGCCACAAAGACTGACAAGGACCAACAAAGACAAGGGACTTATATACACACAATCACCTTGGACATGGCTGGGACATGATAACGATGGGGCAGGGTTACAAATTGAACACAGCTGGGAATGGGAGGAGACATGATGTGCTCTAAAGCACATGGGACTGAAAACAAAACAGACAGACCAAAGGGACGAGACAGATACGTGACACACCGCCTCTTTTCGAAATGCCATTGAGCTCTTAGGAAAGTATCGGGTCCCAAGCTCAGATGCAATGGCTAGCAGTTGCCTGTGCCGACCAGCATCACTCTAGTTGTGATGTGTGGAGAGACGGAAATTGATCTGTGTACTGAGTGTTAGCCATTTTTATGAGTCTCCAAATCGTAAAAGTGGAGCTCGAATGTGATTTTGAGGCACTAATCTCTCCCAATTCACTGGTCATTTATTATAAACATCCTAGCTCCCGATGTGAGCTGAACGTGGACCAGAATGCGATCGAGTGAGAGTGTCGTTACTAAGCAACACAGTGGAACGAACCACTAAACCAGTGACAGTCATGAACCACTGGACTCTGTGAAGGTCAGACGTCTTCCCGTAATGTTCGTTCATTAATGGGAGGATTAAGCAATGTAATCCAGGATTATTCCATGAACAGCTAAGAGCTTTATTAACTTAATTAATTCATTTTAGTTCAGTTTGTGTGTGTGTATGTGTGTGTGTGTGTGTGTGGGCAGAGCATAAACAAGACTCAACACTCACCTGTTTAAATATCTGACCAGTGCTGACCCACATAGCTGATGAGGAAGTGATCAAATTCATCTGTTTCTACACTACTTAGTGAACTAGATAGAGTATCCCTATATGGTGCAGTGCTAATGGAAGGAGGAACAGGGATCAGTTTTGGCCACAGCGCTGGTTCGAATGAAACTTTGCAGACAACAACTGAAAGTCAAAGAGGTCAAGACAGCTGATTACACTTCCTTCCGAGGGTTTTGCAGGGTGACGCAGTGCCCACTGTCTTGCAGACTTTGCAGATGAAGACTTGCTGTGGTAGCATTTCTATTTAGGAGTCCAGGTACTTGCTAGAACCCTTTTCACATATTTTCTTTGAAATTGTTTGAATAAATTCTGAAATTCTTCTACAAATATGTTTGTTTGTTGGTTTGTTGTTTATCTGTACATATGCAAACACATCTCTGTGATAAGAAGGGGAAGGTGTGTGAGAGGGAGGTGAAACTTCATTGGTTAATATTATATTTATGGTTGTAGAAGAAATTGCTGATGTGTGCATGTACACTCATTTTAAAAAAAGCACAAATAGTTGCACCCAGATGGAAGTGTGGGATTGCAGTGCTTTTGGGAAAGATGATAAAGGTTATCAGGAACAATATATGATTAATTTAAGACTGATATGATCAATATTTTGTGTCTCTCAGTACGGCGTCCGATTTATCGCAACATGCCAGACGTCTCTGCATGGAGCTGTAGAGGTTCCTAATGGTGTCCTGTGATCATGCAGATCATGGGGCTGACCATGGTGACATTTTGGTCCCCTCCACCAAGACAACAGTGGTACTGGTGACTCCATGACATTCTGATATGAACACAGCCACGTGTGGCAATCGACTGATTCCTTCTGGTGCAGCTAATTTTTGGACGATAGAGAGTGTGTACTGTAAAGTGTACAGGTCATATACCTGCAGTATGCTGGTTCCTCTTGGTGCACTCTCCAGAATGGTGGCCTCATAGCTGTTCTGAAGAAAGGTGGGCCTGTTGTCGTTGACGTCCAGCACTTCCACACGTACAGTCGCCGTGCCCGTCTTCCTGTCGCCAGCTGGACCGTTATCTAGAAAGAGGAGGATTCCAACATCGGTGAGCAATGCTAAATTGTTAATGAACAGTTCATGGGGGCTAGCGAACATACATGAACAAAAACAAAGAACAGGTGAAAAATGAAAGAGGAGATGGTTTAGGTTTCACTGTATTTCAAAAGGACACTGCAGAACAAAATGCTAGTCTAAAATGTACGACTGTACAGGCTGGATAAAGGTTTCTGATCAGACACGTTAAACATTAAACTACTAAACTACTAAAAACATTAAACTACTAGCACTAACCCAATATCTGGGTTAATGATGTCATCAGCCCCGCCCCTCTCTGTGATCAGTCAGAGTCTGTATGCTGGTTGGGCAGGAACACGTGGACAGAGCAGTAAACATGCACTGGAAGCTCATTTGGCTTTTAAACTGGGGTGAATTATAGTGAATTATAGAATATGAATGATAGAATATATAGTTTTCTGAGCTGGATCACTCAAGTCTTGTAGTTTCTTATGAAACGTGTATCATACCTGTACGTTACTCTGATACTGAGATATGAAGCCAGCACTGAACTGTCTGTGAAACGTGGATCTCAGGTTCTAGAAGTTCAACAAATCAGCTGCTCTACCTTAAACGGTCTTAATTGCATCACAGAGGAAAAAGCTCTGAAATCTTCCGTTGTTTAATTCATGTGCTAGGCAGCTGCTCGGAGGAGTCCTGATGCTGAAGGCCACTCTTTGCTTGGACAAGGCTTTTAAAAAGAGTTGTATACCTTTATAATCTGCATCCCCTAAACTTCATGCCACTGGGAGAGTCACCCTGAACCCACTCAGCTACTTACAATATATCATAAGCTGCTAGATACTGTCGACATTGATTTGAATGATGTTCACACAAAAGCACGCAGTCTGTCTGACAGGTGGTGTTAAATCAGACATCACATAACTGAACACACAGTCAGCTGGAGCACTGCACAGGTTTCACTACAAACAGGAAAACCTCAGAGCTCGGCTCATGCTCGCATTTCTCTCTCTGACAGGAAGCGAAGGAGCTGCACTAGTCTTGCTCATGCTGCAGCTTGCATGCAAGAACTGTACCTGAGTGCCAAACGTCTTCGCACCTTGAGCTACATCAGCAGGTAACACACACACACACACAGTTACTGCCAAACACACTTCTGAAAGCTCACCAATAGCCTCAATTATCAGTGTGTACGAGGCTTGCGTTTCACGATCCAGGTCCACCACAGTGCGCACCACACCATTCCGGAAGCCCACGCTGAACTTCCCATCCTGGTTCCCAGCTGCACACACACACACACACACACACAAAGAGAGAGAGAGCATGTCACACTTATTACACATAATTATACAATTATACACAAGAGGGAGTTACTGGTGAACATCGTAAGCATTGCAAGATCACACAGATGCACTGAGGCTCCAGTGGATGCTTTAATGTATATGTAGATCAATAAATTATGGATTTTATAATTAATGGTGATTGCTTCAAATGTGGCTCGGTCGAACTTTTAGAAATACATTCATCATCAAAGACAACAGATCTGAGGGTATGTTGGCAGAGGGACATCTTCAGAAAGTCCCATCTCTGTCTGTATGGACATGACATACAAATCCGTGTGTGGAGGCCCGCGGTCAGCACCGAAATCAAGGCCTATGATCGTATGATGCTAGATCACCTTTGGTCTTCGTTAAAGACACTTTAACGGTCCAACGTTACGTTATTGAGCCCCAGCAACCAGTGGTTCTGAACACACACTCCGGTGCTCTATTCCAAATGGACGACGCTCATCCACACACTGCCTTGAAGACACAGATACTACGCCGTGGTCAGTCTCATCTCCAGACCTGTCCCTGACTGAAAATGTGTGGGACTCTATTGGACGCTCTATCAACACTCCACCCCTACCACACCATCTGCAGAACTGAGTGAGAACATTCAAGCTGCATGGGATGGATCATCACAGGACACCATTAGGAACCTCTACACCTCTATGCAAGGCCTGAAAGCTGGAATTGCATTCAGAAATAACCTCAGCAAGAACTGCAGTGATATAATGAAAGCTGTGTGAAAATTAAAAGCTATGCAAGCTTTGGGCAGCAGAGGGAGCTGCAGACTCACTGTTCATCCCCAGACTCTGCATAAGAAGACAGCTGCTGGCTCATGAGCTGCTGAATGCTTTCTTTTTATCCACTCACTATTAAAACATCTGCATGTAACGGGTGCAGTCCATGTGCATGTATTATACATGATATATTGATGAGAAAAGTGTGGGCGGGGCTTTTCTCCATATGTAGAAGTCCATTCATCAAGTTCTTCATTTGGCTGCTGCCTTTAGGGGTCACCACAGTGGACCATCTGCCTCCATCTTGCCCTATCACCTGCCTCCTCTACTGTTACAAGATGTCCATTCATCAACTAAGGTCAAATATCTGCTGATTTTGATGTAGATGCAGCACAGGTGAGACCACTGACCACTGTGAGATTGAAGTCACATGATCCGACTGTGGCATAATGAACTCGACGGACAGTAGTAGGAATCCCTCAGGATCAAGCAAGCAATGATGTCATGTATTGAAGTGTGTAACGTCACATCTGTAAGCCCACATTCAGACTGACCTGTGATGAAATAGCTGAGCTCAGCGTTCAGTCCGGCATCGTTATCAGAGCAGTTGAGCCTGACCACCACAAAGTCACGTGGGACGCTCTCCAGCACCGAGGCGTTATACACCGGCGGGAAAAAGGTGGGCGTCTCATCATTCACATCCAGCACTGAGGAGAGAGACACAGCAAGACAGAAGGACAGTATTAATCTATAGATCCTATAGATGTACTTTTAAAAACATTATAGAACATATGACTGGACAATGGTCAAATCTCAAAACTGTCTCCCTCAGGCTGTCCCTCACTCTATGGTACCTGTGATGGTGAGGGTGCTGGTGGAGGTACGTGGATATTGACCAGCATCGTAGGCCACCAGCCGTAGGTAGTAATGTCCGATCTGCTCGCGGTCCAGCACAGCTGTGGAGAACAGCACCCCTGTGCTGGTGTTGAGGCGGAAGTCCAACCGGGGCATGCCCACCTGCAGCCCCAGAGTGACCGCTCCATTCTCTGCTTCATCAGGGTCCTGTACCTGCACCTGTGAGGACAGAGTAGCAAATATCAACACATTTTATTGAATGTAATGTTTCTACACTCACTGTCCATTATTCAGCCCCTCTGACCATACAGGAGCACTTTGTAGTTCTACAATTACACACTTCAGTGCTCAGGACCCCACAGGACCACCACAGAGCAGGTACTGAATTATGTGGGTGGTGGGTCGTTCTCAGCACTGCAGTCACACTGACATGGTGGTGGTGTGTTAGTGTGTGTTGCTGGTATGAGTGGATCAGACACAGCAGTGCTGCTGGAGTGTTTAAACCCCTCAGTGTCACTGATGGACCGAGAACAGTCCACTAACCAGAAATGTCCAGCTGACAGCGTCCTGTGAGCACTGATGAAGGACTAGAGGACAACCAACACAAACTGTGCAGAAACAGATGAGCTTCTGTCACTGACTTTACATCTACAAGGTGGAGACACTCGGTAGGAGTGTCTGATAGAGTGGACAGTGAGTGGACACTGTGTTTAAACACTCCAGCAGCACTGTTGTGTCTGATCCACTCGTACCATAGCAACACACACTAACACACCACCGCCATGTCAGTGTGACTGCAGTGCTGAGAATGACCCACCACCCACATAATATCTGCTCTGTGGTGGTCTTGAGGGGTCCTGATCACTGAAGATCAGGGTGAAATGAGGAGAATAAAGTCTGCAGAGAAACAGATGAACAACTCAAACTTGACATCGTTACAGCTTGGTATGAAAAGGTTAAAGGGATCGTGGATAAACAACCTGTGAAAGGGCACCACGCTAAAGACTATGTAACATGAACCAACCCTGAAGACAGATGTTCCAATAGGAAGGCCCTCTGGCACCTCAGCGACAAACGGCAAGTTGAGGAAAGCAGGGTCATTGTCATTGAGGTCCAGCAGGTTGACATAGACGGTGGTGCTGGCTGAGGAGCCCAGTGGCGGATTTCCACCTGAGGAGGGCAGCAGAGGTGTGAAAACAGACTCAAAGTAAACTTCCACAACTTTGCTTTAGACGTTACATCCCCTGAAGAGGAAAGAATCGCTAACCATGGAGAAGGATGTCATTTAAAGCTCCGAGTGCTCTGCAGAGAGACAAGAGCAGCCACTGTGTCCACTAGCACACAATAAGCAAGCAAAGCACAAAGAGAAGAACAAGCAGACAGTTGGACAAAACACACAGAAGCAACAAACACAGAGATGAACAGATAATGAAGGTGCCACGGTTTGTTCAGAAATCAAGTCCTGTGCCCACCCCACCCATACCACCCATACGGTCCATCAGCCAAGATATGTTTGGTGTCCAACGTTGGTTTCTTTAGTTCTCCTCTGGGGCAGCTGGGAGGCTGTTGTAGATAACCAGTACTACACGTCCATGCCAATACACTCCCTCCTGAACCACACTGAGATGTAACCTCCTCCCAGTCTATGAATCGCGTCGCACACCCTGCAGGTATTTACAGTCTGACCATTCTCAAGGAATGCCATCTGCAGGCGCCTGAAGTTACTGCAACCTTAAAGAAGCAAGGTTCCTTTAAACCTATATTGATGGTTGATTCCTTCTGGGTGCAACTATTTTTTAGAGGACACAATTATTGTCATAAGATAAGTATAAGTAGATAAGTAAGTAAAGGACAAAAAGACAAGGTGATGTGCACGTCTGGGCCAGGGAAAGTCAATGGACTATAGTGAGGCCAGGCAGGCAGAGTTACTCACGGTCAGTGGCTGAGATGACGATGGTCCTCATGAGCTGAGCAGCCCTGGAGTCCAGACTCTCTCTGTCCAGCACTGCCCCACTGGTGCGAATCTTGCCTGTCCGGTTGTTGATGATGTAGAAGGGGTTGGCTGGACTGATCCTGTACATGACTGTACCATTCTCTCCATTATCAGGGTCCAATGCCAGCACCTAGAGGGAGAAACAAAGAGAGAGAGACAGACATCGGTCCTGTCACCAGGACATAACCAACGTGTTTCATAGTGATGCCACAGCCATCTGTGGTCAGATGTCCTATAGAATGCAATTAGCCCTGCTCTGTTTGGGTGGGTAGGTTGGCCATCTCTCTACGATGATTAAGCACAATGTGCTGAGCTCCAATAACGTTGCGTTGTGTTCGAACAAACAGTGTGAAAAGACATGGTTGACTGGGTTCATGTGATTTTACCCTCCCAGCACTGGTAGTATTGTGGGACAGGGGTCTAAGCTACTGGGGGGAAAGGAAACGACAACATTGGAGAGAACAACTGAGAAAAAAGGATTAAAAACAACACACACAATCCTCAGGTGGGCGGCAAATGACATCATGCCATCCTGTGCTTCCACACTGGCACGATGGGAGACTTATACCCCCCCCCCCCCCTGGCCCAATCTGATAGTTTTTTTTTTCTGTAAGACAAAGTCAATCAATTATTCACAGCACTGACGGGTTGTAAAATGCTGCAATGGTTTAATTGGTCATTAGAGAAATAAAAGGTCCTTCGGCCTTGATTATTGAGAAACGGACTCAAGAGATCCGTGAGAGAGAGGGAGGAGAGAGGAGGAGATTCTTTTTTACAAGTGGCTGTAAGGAGATCTATTCATGGGAATTCACCCAATCGATACCCAGCATAATTGTATTAGTCCACTTCCACCTGCAGCCGACATAAACTCAAGCACACAGACTGGAGACCAGCTGCTTATTATAATTTTTTCTTATGATGCCCTCTTTACTTTCGACCGACAGCCACTAAACTGGCTAATAAGGGTCAGCAGATGCAACGAATATCAATGATAATATGACTCGATCATCAGGAGTCTGTATGAGCATCAGCCCCGCCCCCTCTCTCTGACCAGTCAGAGTCTGTATGGACCTGAATGGACCAATAGAAATGTTGAAATGTCAAAGTGCACCAGGATCCTTTCTTTCCCCTCTAAAGTTGCCATTTGGGAGAAACATGATGATGGATGGATAGATGGGATGGATGGATGGATGGATGATAGATAGAGAAGGAGGGTACTGAACATTATTATTTCACTTGTTTAACTATTGTTTAAAATGTTTGTTTATGTTAAAGTTCACTAAATACTGAAAACAGCTTTTACAGATTCCATTTGCCTATTTGTCCCCTCAAAACCTTAAACCTACCCCACTGTAACCCCACCCACCCCACTGTGTAACCCCCACCCACCCCCACCAACCCCAGGCACCAACCCCACTGTAATCCCACCTACCCCCACTGTAACCCCACCTACCCCACTGTAATCCCACCCACCCCACTGTAATCCCACCTCCACCTCTGAGACTGTAACCCCACCAACCCCACTGTAATCCCACTCTACCCCACTGTAACCCCACCCCACCCCACTGTAATCCCACCTACCCCACTGTAATCCCACTGCAACCCCACCCACACCCACTGTAACCCCTGCACCTACCCCCACTGTAACCCCACCTACCCTAACTGTAACCCCATCTACCCCCACTGTAACCCCATCTACCCCCACTGTAACCCCATCTACCCCTACTAGAGGATGGATTTAGTTTAACCTGTTAGTCTATTAATTTAGAGATCAATTTCAGAAACATGGTCATCAATCATCAAACTCCTGATCACTAAACGGGTTTCGAGCGATTTGAGTGTTTTGGTTTTGGACTCTCTGTGTATAAATCACAGGATAAACAGTACAGCTGTCCGGACGGCAGTGAAAAGCCTCTCCTGAAGGGCAGATGAAGTGAAGCAGTGGCAAATTACAGACTCAGACTCCTGCTCTTTCTTTTCTTTTCCTCCCTCCTGCTCTCTTGCCCAGCTTTGCCACGGGGACTGAAATCAATTTCACCTGGCCATCCAAACACCCGTCCGGCATCTCTGCGGGATCTTAAGGATCACCATGGAAACCAGCCAAAGCCAGCAATTAGAGGTCTAATTATTCACACAAATTGAAGTCCGCTGGCCAATCATAGCAAAGGGGTGGGGTTTACCACCCAGTAAGAGGAACAGAATGATATTTTATAGAGATGCTGCAAGTCATACTGTATTAGTTTAATACACACACATAGACGGGTCTCGGCTTCAGTTTCAAAGACAACAGGCTTTTCTCTCCTGTGCAGCGCGTCCATCGGGGTAATAACCTATGCATTCTGACTCTGGGCTATGTTTTAATTAGTCATCCGAACCCCTTAATTAAGCTTGGTGCAGGCCTGGTAATTAATGGACATTCAGGGGCTTAATTAGCAAAAATATGCCAGCGACAGGACGGGATGAAGGGCAGAGAGGTTTGAGTGTGTAAACATTTACAAGCAGAAAGCGTTTGCCCTCAAGCAAGCAACACCTAAAACACCCCGATCACACAACAGAAACACACACTGATTTTAATCCAGTATGAATCAGTGATGTGTGTAGATTTGACAGTATATTAGTGTTACAAGTGAACACTTCTATTCCAGTGTGAATCTGCAGTTTGTCTCATTTTTTTTGACAGTAATTGTGATTTTAATCCAGTGTGAGTTTGCAGTGTGTCATTTTCTTGACCACCATAGCTGTGGAGTGATTTTAATCCAGTGTGAGTTTGCAGTGTGTCATTTTCTTGACCATCATAACTGTGGAGTGTGAGAGAAAATGATATTGGTCTGTCAGATATTGGTATTGGTCAGTCAGATCCCTTACAAACGAGTTTTAGGGACACAACAGACAGTCATTCAGACAGACAGGAATGGACTGAACGCTGGACGCTCATCGGGATACTTACAGAGATGACGTCAGTATTGATCGGACTCATTTCCACGACGTTGGCCAGATAGGGCTCATCCTGCCAGATGGGGGCATTATCGTTGATGTCCAGCACTGTGATGTTCACCTGAGTTTACAGAAAATACAAGTCCAGCAAATATTAACAGTATGATGAACAGGTGATGAACCCTTTAGAACCCTTTAGAATTGTGTATATTTCTACATAGGTTGGTCCCAAAAATCCAAAAAGTAGATCAAATAAAAAATCAAATCGAACAAATGCAACTAAAAAGCTGTTTAGGTGGTAAAAAGTGACCTACACAAAACTAGGCGACGGGTTCTAATAATTGACAGGGTACTTGCCTTGTGTTTCATTTAAATATGAAAACATAAGTAAAATGTAAGATGTTTGTGCATGCATCTCAGCGCAGTCAGCTGTTACCGTGGCAATGCCTGTCTTCTGCAGAGGCCCCACCCCTCCATCCACAGCTCGGACAATCAGAATATACTCAGACTTCCCCTCACGATCCAGCAGTGCCGTGGTGGTGATCTCTCCTGCACACGAATACACACACACACACACACACACACACACACACACACACACACACACACACTATGACACACAGGCTTTAATTTAACAACATAAATCTTCTGTGAAAACAGGTTTACTCAAAAATCATTTCTAACAGAAGACCCGGGAAGCCGCAGAATTCTATGAATAAATGTTTGGAATGGGAAACTACAAGCATTCAACTTTGACAATAGAGGTTTGCGGATCGGGATGACATGAAGGAATGTCTTTCCAAACCTGTTTCAATGATCTTTGAAGTGATTTTTCACTCAAAAGTGCAACCTTCACCTCATTACCAAAGTAAAGAATGACCCCTGGGTGGACGGAAGGGGGTGGTGGGGGTGGTGGGGGTGGCGGAAGGGGGAGGAGACTGAGGCAAGGACCATTTCCCCAAAATTAAGTTATAATAGAACTCCACTTAACTGAAGCCAAAGTAAGTTACCAACAGTTTTGTTAAGCATAATCATCCTGCACGGTTCAGCAGGTGCTCATTGACTTGTATTGTAAGTGCGTTTTTAATAAAAGCATTCTTTTATTAAAACACCGTCTTTTCTAAATTCTGAAAAACATATCAAAATGACTTTCAGTGGTTATTGACGCACACAGACTTCTGAAGAACCCCGTTAAATTCATATCCCACGGTGCAGAATGTACAGTATTATTCTTTCAGACAATGGTCTGTTTCTAACCTTCATGCTTAGCGATACTTTTAAAATAAACGGCTGAGCCGCATTATGATCTTGTTTCCACTCTTTTATAAACGCCTCTGATCACACGGCAGCACTCTGTAGTTCTATAATTACAGACTGCAATTCATCGGTTCATCTGACACTTCATTCTCCCCCTTTCACCCTGATCTTCAATGCTCAGGACCCCGCAGGACCACCACAGAGCTTTTAAAAATGGATCAGACACAGCAGTGCTGCTGGAGTGTTTAACCACTGGTGACACGGATGAATGGACAGATGGACTAGAGTCTGTAACCATAGAACTACAAAGTGATCCTATATGGTCAGTGAAGATGGTAAAATGCCCAGAAAGACCTACTGGGACTGGGGTCATTCTACCCGGGGAGGTGGAGTACCGTAATTTCACTACAGGAGGGCTGTAAAATTTATGACTGATTTAAATGGGCTAAGAAATCTCAGCGTGAGTGATTGAGATGGGAGTGGCTGCTCGATTTGCTCCTCTAAAAAACATACGTGGCTTGACTACTGATATAATAATGACGATAAACAAGCTCGTAATCCGGGTTCGGCGACTTGGCGCGCACTGTGCCGCGTCCACAGCCACGCTAGGCACGAACCAGCCTGTACACACCTGTGCACGCAACACTCAAAAGTGGCTCCTGTGCCGCAGTAGGTATGAACACATGCCACGGTCTTAAGCATCTCAAGGTCTGGGTCATGCACCATGAAACAACACGCCTCCTCGAGCTCTCGGTACGAGGAACTACAGCAAAACGCTCCTTATCTGGAGGACATGAGCGGATTTTTAACTCTTAGAACCAAGAGTTTCATGCTCTGTTCTAGGCTTCATATCTCAGGATCAGAGTAACGTACAGACACAATACACAGATCATACCAAACGACAAAACGTGCCATGGTCTCATTATTGTGTGATGAATTATTCAGCTCAGAAAATTGCTAAAATTCTCTCGTTTCCAAAATTAAATCCCAGTTGAAAAGCCGAAGGAGCTTCCAGTGCATGTTTACTGCTCTGTCCATGCGCACACACTCTGACTGACAGCTAGACGGTTAATAAAGGATGATTTTATCTTAGTATATCAGCACAGTGGCACTTTACCGAGGCAGCCGTGTCCTGGTGGTAGGGAACCACGCTTGAGCAAGGCACTTAACTCCCCCGTTGCTCCCTGGACACCCAGGATAGGGCTGCCCACTGCTCCAGGCATGTGTGCTCACTGCACCCTAGTGTGTGAATTCACTAGTGTGTGTGTGTGTTTGTGCGCATCACTGTGTGGATGGGTTAAATGTGGAGGACACAGTGGGTCTTACCTTACCTTCAAGTTGCCAAAGATCTCCCAAAAAGAAAAGAGTTTTCTACATTTCTGGTGAAGAAAAGTACATCAAACTATACAATGATCGGAGAAAAAACGGCCTACGGTTCTACAGGTTGAACACATGTTGGTGCAGACGCGTGTGTCCCGAGGCTTCTTTTATGGCTTGTTTTAGAGGAGGTAAAATACTCCAGAAGCTTTATTGAGGTGGGAGCACGCAGTCTGTAAAAACAAGTGACATGGCACATAAGGACAGCACTAAAACCCCACTGCCGCACGAACATCTAATCCCACCTGAATAGAAGGCATTAAGTTTGATTTTAGCTGAAGACCTGGTGTGAAAAGCCTGGCCAGTAATTTAGACAGGCTAATTTCATGCATATGTCTAAAAGGCATCACTAAACGGGCTCAGGTCACTGGCTGATGGGATTATTGTAACGCTCTCAATTACTTTTTACAAGCAGTACAAGAGACAGTTTTTATAACAGCACGATAAGAGAGCACATATATCCTGTTTTGCGGGATTTAAAGCACTCGGGACACTTCGTCCCTCATTACATCTGACAATTCATTCATCCAGTGAAAACTATTGTCTCTACATCCATTACGAAATTACAGCCACAAGCATTTAGCCTCGTTTATTCCCAACCCCTTTGCTATTTCTCAAAGATTCGGTCAGTAGACAGAAAAGAGAAGGTCATGGCGTTTGTTATGATACGTGCATCATGTCTGTAGGTTACTCTGATTCTGAGTTATGAAGCCTAGAAGTTGATCCATGACTGGGCTGAACTAGTCCAGGTAGAGTTTCACACCTTTAGGATTATTTTCGCGGACAGCAATTAACTGTAGCTTAAAACAACCAATCGGCTCGTTGGAGTCATAATTAACGAGGGAATAAAAACACATCCTTTACCTGAACGTGTGTTGAGTCTGAACTCTGAGGGGCCTTGGAGGGAATAGATGAGAGAGGCCTGGCCAAACTCTCTCGATGCGTCTTTATCTATGGCTGTCACAAACAAGACTGTCGCCCCTATAACGGAGAGAGGGAGAGAGGGAGAGAGAGAGAGACAGAGAGAGAGAGAGATGAACTGTTGAATTATTGTAGAACCACTCCAGCCAATAATGAGCTTACGAGAGTGAAGCCAATAACAGCAGAAGATAACAGAGATGGAGCGAGGCAGGAAAAAAGGCAAAAGACAGAGTTCTAAAGGCAGACGAGCTTAATCTAGACTATAAGCTGCACTGATGAGTTAGACTGGGAGAGTGCTTATGGATTTTAGGATTATCAGAGCACTCGACACAAAGAAAGATAGAGAGCGCAAGTCTTAGCGCCACTCAATAGACTTACAGTGACCAAACTAAAGGCCACCTCAATCTATAAGATCTACCACAAACCTACACTTCAAAAACACACTTTAAAAATCACCTCCGACACCACTTACCCAGCTCTCTCTCTCTCTATCTCTCTCTCTCTCTCTCGCTCTCTCTCTCTCGCTCTCTCTCGCACACACACACACACTAGAGGCCAGCTGATATATCGGGCTGGCTAATAATATTACTGATATTGTGACAAACCCCTACTTTTATAGGGCTGGCAGGTCTATGCTTTTGACTGCATCATTAATGAGATTCAAACTGAGGCCTAAACCTCCACAAAATCCTGAATAAAATGTTCCCGTATTTATAACAGTGATACAGAACCGAGTTTCAACATAAAATACATCATTAAAAAAATGGAAGTATTACGAAGGAGCCTTATAATTACAGCTGATTCCTCACTGAATAAAGGGTTCATGCTTCCGAATACGAAAACGAGACCTGCTCCTTCCTGTAGTTCAATTTCTCCAAGCACATACTGAAATTCCACAAGATATTCCATTTATTCCATTTAGATATTCCACCTACAAGGTGGGCCAACTAGGTAGGAGTACCTAAAAAAGGGGACAGTGTGTTTAAGAACTCCAGCAGCACTGCTGTGTCCGATCCACTCGTACCAGCGCAACACACACTAACACACCACCACTGAGAATGACCCACCACCCACGTGACAGCTGCTCTGTGGTGGTCCTGTGGGGTCCTGATCATTGCAGATCAGGGTGAAAGGAGGAGAATAAAGTCTAGAAACAGATGAACTACAGTCTGGAATGATAGAACCACAAAGTTCTCCGGTGTGGAGGAGGAGCAGAAATAATGGACGGTGAGTGTGTTTTTCAGTTTTGGTTTACAGTAAAGTACAGAACAGCAACTGAAATGAATGAAATATACAATTAAAACTGGATTATAAAGTTCTCACGCAGTTCTAATGTCCTTTCATATCAGTCCTAATACTCACATGCACAATTCTATGCACATTTACACACATACATAACACACACCGGGGCTCAGTTTGGCCCCGTGACAGACACTGGCCAGCGTGAATGTAATTTCCTCCACCATTTGGAGAGAAAGCTATTGTTTGGGACAAAAGCATAGAGCAAATAAATGCATATGAATGACAAGCCGCCCCTCTTGCCCCCTCTCTCTCTCTCTCTGCCCTGGACACCGTCTCTGCGGGCGTCTTGCCGTGCCACTTAAAATCAGCACAACAAAATAAGACGATAAGAGAAATGAGGCGATGCCAGGGATCAGGGGCAACAAAGGGGACACAAACAAACCCACTTGCATATCGCCGAGTGTAAGAAGAGGGTAAATGACTTGGTGGTGATGGGGGCTCGGTGTACGGACTATTACGGTGTACCTATAAATTTGGGGGGCGAAGCCTCTGATTTCTACACATCGCTCTATAATCACGTCTGATGCCATAGGAGGCCGCGGGGAAAGTGCCATCTCTTTATTTCCTAGAAGCGTGCAGCAATTGTACGCGCTTCTTTTGAAGAAAACAAATCAATTAAATAGCCCTGGACTCGAATCGATAGGACTTTCCATTACGACTAATTCGTGATGAATTGGTGGCAATGCAAATGTGCACAGCTGCCTCAAAAAGGGACGAAAATGGGGAAATGAGGAAGATCCATGTGAAAGCATTAGTGAACAATGAGCGTGAAGAAAAAAAAAAAACACAGCTAAACAATAGCGTTTGGAAAAACATGTGAAACAAGCTTTGAATCTCGTTTGCCCAGAAACGGCCTTTGTGATTTCAGACAATGAGCTTATGGTTCCAAAACTCCAGCTGAACTGGTGCCAGGTTGTTTTAGGCTTGCTGTGGAAGAACTGGACTAAATATGCAGTAATCAGGGCTGTTACGAGACTGGTGGTTGTACTGGGGCACGCACAATTAGGAGGGCACTGCCCCAGTCTCCTTGCAAGTCAGCTGTTGAGGCAGAGAGGTCTGCATCATCTTTATGGACTGAACCAGGACAATAGTCATGATGGAAATGAAGACGGCAGTGGGATATGGGTTTGCGTAGGCATTAACGGTACTGGGAATAGTAGTCTGATCCTGGAGGTGGAAATGATGTTAATGGTGTCTAAAAGTGACAGTGCGAATGAACTGAAATACGACGTGAACATATTCACAGATTTGTAGATCAGTTTTCCTATCTTTTAATATTCATTTTCAAGGTTATTCAGCATTTATGGTTCATTTTAGGTTCAATGGTCATGTTAGAGGGGACAGCGACATCTGAAGGGTACACTGGCCCCTTGTTGGCAGTGGTGTTGGTGGGTGGAGGGGTAATAAGAGGAGTCTTGTAGCCTCAGGGTGGGTGTAAAGTTGTAAAGAGAGAGAAAAGTTACATGTTTAATGTAAGGCCTCCCGGGAAGTGGGAAGGTCTGTACAATGTTAAACCCAACGCCGTACTGAGAGACACTACTTCTGTATGTGTAGATCAATAAATATTGATCGTATCAGTCTACATTATTAACCATTTATTTTTCTGGCAACCTTTATATTCCTTCCCAACAGCTTGTATACACAGTTCAATCCAGCATCGTTCTCCACGTACCTGCAACCATGTTCTCTGGGATTCTGACGATGTACGATGGCTGGCTGAACTCGGGCGGGTTATCATTCTCATCCTAGAGAGGCAGAAAGAGAAAGGCAGGGGTACTGAGTTTTATGGGTCTCACTCTCAAGAGCATGTGTTCATGTTATTAAAGTAGAGTGAAGTCCAGTGGTCACTTCACCTGCATGTGGATCATATACCTGACCCCATTATATCCCCCGCAGCCCAATTTATAGCTCTCCTTTCTGATCTGAGTTAAAACAAAACCAACACCAGAGTATCCAAGATAAATGGCTCATTTCTGAAGGTCGGGTGAAGATGATGCATCGGGTCACTTTAGAACCACGCCGCAAGTTGTCCCACGTCCCCCTGGACTGTAGAGGGGGGACGTACTTTGATGATTTGGGCTGGAATTCGGAGCAGAATCAAGGCAGGTAGGAGAAGCCGAAGCCCCAAATGAGTAAAATGGGAGGCGATGGGGAGGTGGGGGGTACAAAGGGAGGTTTTATAGGAGTGGACCATCGTGACCATCCAATGTTTGGTGGGTAAGGATGTTCTGGTGTTGGTTTCAGACATGCAGACATGTGGGTGACCCTATTCAGGAATAAGCAGTTGTCTGTATGTTCATCACTGAGATTGTAGTTTATATAACGTCTCATTGGACGTTATAACACAAAATAAACAAACATGGGCCTTCCGTTGGGGATCAGCCAATCAGATTTTAGAAGCGTTTTATGAAAGATGGTAAAAAAGTGCCTAAATCGGTGGATCTCACTTAACAAAGGACAGAACTGCCGTGTTAAAAACTGGCTGTAGTTCCATTTGTAGCAAAAAATAAAGTACAAATTAAAATTAATACTTATTTTCTAAAGACTTGAAAGTGTTATTAGTCACGACCAGGTGAATTCATTTAACTGCAACCTTTATTAAAATCCGGGAAAACAGTGGGCAGCTCCACCTTAATTCCAGTCTGTAAAAACAATGCGCACATGCGGCGACCGAGAACACAGTACACACACACACACACACACACACACACACACACACACACACACACACACACACAGCAATAGTTATTAAATGCTCAAATTCTGTTGTTTGGTAGCAATTGAAATGTGCTCTAATCATAACCATGATAATAAGACCAGCAAATGTCAGGGAGAAATATATCCGTAGATAAACGAATCCGAGCCGGCTAACCCAAGAGGTTTCGTAGAGGAGTAGCCTGAATGTGTGCAGTACCGGGAATTAAGTACACACACACACACACACACACACACACACACACACACACACACACACACACACACACACACACACACACACACACACAGGGCACAGAATCAATAGAGCACTATACTGTTCACTGCTTCAGTTATTCACATTATTATTTATTAGGTCGGAAAGTGATAACATTCTCTGAACACGCTTGTGTGCTGCTGGTCAAACCTTGCACGTGGACCCACACTTTAATTGACCAACCCTTGAACTTTAACCCTGTTCACACACACTCAACCCTGCTGTTTACAGAAACATACAGAAATAACCCTCTTCACCAATGTTCAGCCGCTCAACTCAAAGCAATATACTTTTAATAAATAATTCCTGTTTACTTACAGAATGAATTAAGACACTGTTATCACACAGAATCAATAAATCTCTGAATCACAACTGAATTGGCTAACATTTCATCAAGCATACTAAAAAACCACAGAAGTAAATGCAATGGATTTCAGTGTAAATGATTCAAATATAACTTACTTCACTTCCCAATGTATGACAGATTTCTTTCAATATTGACCAATCAGGTGGTGTTTCTGTGTTGGCGCTTATCCCGTAGAACTCCCCAGACCCTCAAGCTAGGATAAGTTTTTAGTTTATTTATTTTAATTCACCAACAAATCAGGAAAATATTTATAGGAGAGAGTGACACATACGAGATATTATTATATATATATTATTATTATTATTATTATTATTATATTTTTGCTCCTTATAATGACCAACTATTATTTGCAAGATCCTTCCTTCTCAGGATCTTTATTCACTGATCAGTCAGAGTCTGTGCGCAGGTTGGAGCACGCCCTGCCCCTCTCTGGCACTGAGTCAGGAGTCTGTATGCAGGTTGAGCATCAGCTCCCGCTTCCTCTCTGATCAGTCAGAGCCTGTAGCAGGTTGAGCATCGCCCCGGCTCTCTGATCAGTCAGGAGTCTGTATGCAGGTGTTGAGCATTCTCGCCTCTCTCTCTCTGACTGGGGTCAGAGTCTGTGGCGGTAGGCTGAGCATCAGCCCCGCCTCTCTCTCTCTCTCTGATCAGTCAGAGTCTGTATGCAGGCTGATCATCGCCCCGCCTCTCTCTGATCAGTCAGAGTCTCATGCAGGTTGAGCATCAGCTCCGCCTCTCTCTGATCAGTCAGAGCTTGTATGCAGGCTGAGCATCAGCCCCGCCCCCTCTCTCTGATCAGTCAGAGTCTGTATGCAGGTTGATCGGACGGAGCAGTAAACATGCACTGGAAGCTGTAGGTTACTCTGATGAGCTTTTCTCACCTAATATCCACAATAACCAATACAAGGCCACTCTAAAACAGAGCCCATCATCTGTGCATAATGGCATTCAGTGTTTAAAATAAAGTGAATAAAGATTATTTACACAAATTAACTTTAAGCCCACGATTACAAAGCAGCAGAAGAAAGGAGAAACAATCGTGTCAGAACTCAAAACTGTGCTTTCTTTTCATGTTGAGGAAACAGAATTCTCTAATTACAAGTAAGTATTACACCGTAATCCCCCCTTTTTTTACCCAAATAAATGAGGTCTGTATTACATAACACTGGAACTATACGCTGACTATTTTGAGGTTGTAATCGTTTCAGATTCTGTCACACAAAAACAAACTGCACTTATGATGGATTTAATGATTTCTCGCATACGGATGCTTCAAGTCAGCGCTGCTGGTTCAGTAATAACAGTGGGTTTGTGAGTCAAACACCTTTCCCATTGTCTCCTGACACCATATACCATCTATTTGAATACCCCTATATTTCATATTTTGTATTTTTGTATCTATTTTTGTATCTAAAGCTTGTTCTACGTACACTTGTGTTTAAAGAATGACAATAAAGGTTCTCTCTCTCTCTCTCTCTCTCTCTCTCTCTGACTACCTTCTCTTAGGTACACAGGTATATTTTATAAAATGGTCAGCCTCAGTTATAAGAGCAGTTGACCATAATTATAATATATATTATTAATTATAATTAATAATATTGATACTAATATTGAGACCGAATGTTTTGAGAGTGTCACAAATTTATTTTCACAAAGTTTGCTGCCTTATTTTTTTGGTGGTAATTTGTATTAACTCTTGATTGTGAAAAGTGATTCATTCCTTGTCATGAAAATGACCATATCCAAAATATTTGTCGCATTCCAACCATTGCATTTCAGCTCTACACAACGGCCTGCTAACATCATTTCAGTGATGATCTCGTTATCAGGACAAGACAGCTGATATCACTCTGTTCTGCTGCTTAAAAGAGCATTGCTTTAAAGGGGTAGTGGTGCTTTTAAGTGTTCTTCTGATAATCGTGGTCACGAGGAAACGCAGGCATCATCATTGCATTGCATCAAAGGGTTTCATAGACAAGAACATCGCTGCTTGTAAGGTACCATCAATAACTTCAAGGAGAGTCGCTCAATTGGTGTCAAGAAGAGCAGCAAAGAAGTCACTTCTCTCCAAGAAAAACATCACGGACAGAGTGACGTTCTCACATGTGGGGTTTCTTCTCATCCAGAAAAGTGGGTTCACTCCAAATTTACACTGCCATCAATAAGGAATCCTATCGAAACATCCTCCAAGAGCAACTTCTCGCAACAATCCAAGAGCAATTTGAAGATGAACAATGCTTTTTTTCCAGCATGATGGAGCATTATGTCACAAGGCAAAAGTGATAACCAGGTGGCTCCGGGAAGAAAAGCGCTGAAATTTGAAGAGTGGGTTGCCATCACTCAAGATTTTACCCAGAGCTGATATCCAGAATGCCAAGGTGAACTGCAGAAGTCTGAAAGAAGATGCGTCGACACTGTAAACATCTTTCAACTGGATGTTTTGGTCAATAAAAGGTTAAAATAAATACGAAATGTTTATAATTGCACATCATTATACCATTTAAACATCTGACAAAAGGTTCTAACTTCTAAGTTTTAAGGTTCTAAGTTTTAAAGTTAGGAGAATGTCTCCCGATGACATGGTTAAATGAATATTAAAGCTAATAAATAAAGGAAAACAGCATTATTTCTTGTATAAATTTCTTCAAATATCAAGATTTTGTTGCTTTTTTTAGATCAAAAACAAACATCTGAAAACATGATCAATGTTTTGTTGTTTTCTTTGTCAGTTATGATGGTTGTTCCCTCCAGTCTCTAAAGGTCTCACCAATAAAGAACCCATTTGGCACTGCCTAAATATTGTGGGGGGGACATTACCTGTTTTCTACCAAAGCTTAATGAAATCTTCAGCACTTAAAGGAATTAATTAAAACAAAACATACCGATTTGGTTAAATAAAAATGAAATGAAAATTGCATTTTTTTTTTAGTTTTCACAATCATTAGGCCTTCTCCCTACGGGCTCCTGAGGATTGCTCCAATTTTATTTAGGCACAAGAATAATAAAAATGTTTTCAGATTAATGTTCAAATTAAAATGTGTTTAATTATTGAAATAACCCAAATGCTTAGTTTCACAGAAACGTATGAGACTGGACAGGATTTTCAACATCTCCTGTTTAAGCTGATGAGAAATGCATACAGTGCCTTACGAAAGAATTCAACCCCCCTTGACTTTTGTGTTTCGCTACCTCACAACCTGGAATTAAACTGTACTATTTGAGGAGTTTGCATCATTTCATTTATAGAACATGCCGAATGATGTTGCAGCCTCTGGGGCCTTTCAGAAAAGGTGTGTATATACATATACTGACCGTGTGGCAGTTAGATCACACACAGATGGACGTCATTTCAAGTGACTTATGAAAGCAACTGGTTGCACCAGAACTATTTAAGGGCTCATGCACACACGCCAATATTCAGTTTTTTATTTCAAATTATTTTTGTTATATATTTTTCACCAAATATTAAATATATATTAAATAATGAAAATAATAATAATGCTGTATAGAATCCACATATGAATGCCCAAAAGGGTCAATGATGGGTCCAGGTGGGGTTAAACAGGGCCCCCCTGCTGGGATTTTAACTGTAAATTGAGTCATAGGGTGGACCCATGCAAAATTAAGGTGGGCTGTAACAATGGGGCTCATTTGGGAAACACAAGTGAGTCCCATTAATAGCATGACGCAACCCACTCAGGGCCTGTGAAACCCATATGAGTATGTTGGCAGATTAAATCAGATTAATAATGAATTCTCAGTCTCATTAAATGGAAAATGGATTTTATATTTGCTCCATTTTGTCAATAAGAATCGACCCTGTTGAATTTGAACACTCACAAACAGCTCTACGGTGATCGGCACAGTGCTGTTCAGAGCCGGACTCCCTCCGTCTCGGGCCATCAGGGTCAGGTAGATCATTCCTCCAGGAACCTGCTCGTAGTCTAACGGTCTGTTGACTGTAATCACTGAGAAAGAACAGATAAACTGACGTGAGAACGCTGAAGAACAAGCCACATACGGCGCTCCCTCTAAATACACTTTCACACTTAAAAGCCTCAGATTCAATCCTATTCGTCACCGAGTGGCTGCACAGTGGTTTCACCATAAGCCTGCTGTAATAGCATAGGTCATGGAGTGTAAGGAAGTGTAGCAAATGCTAATCTTTGCCGTGCGAGTGTGTATTAAATTGGTGTTAAAGAGAGCGAGCTGGATATTTTAGCCTGAGGGCCACATTACCTGCATAGCCTTCCACCATGGTAATGCTGAAATAACTCTGGAACTGAGAAGCATATATGATGGAGTAGGTCAAGATGTTATTAGGAGGAGAGTCCTCATCAGTTGCCTGTGAGTGAGAGCGAGAGAGAGAGAGAGAGAGAGAGAGAGAATTAGAAACGGAATGCTCTGGATATCAAAAGTTTGGGGACACCTGAGCAACTTCTCTCTGGCTGTTTGCAACAACCCAATGTTTCAACTCATTCCTGAACATCCATAGCTTATCTAGTCCCCGTACTGCCAATAGAATAGGACTCTCTGGAGCAGATAAACTGTGCTATGTCTGTGCTATCCAGTGTCAACCAGAGGAGGATGGGTTCCTCTCTTGAGCCTCGGTTCCTCTCAAGGTTTCTTCCTCCTCGACCGAGGGAGTTTATCTGTGGCACTGTTGCCCACCGGATTTCTGTAAAGCTGCTTTGCGACAACTCCATTGGTGTGAAAAAGTGCTATAAAAATAAAGTTGGATTGATCGATCGATTGATTGATTGATCAACATTCTTGACACGATTGGCATCATACCTAATGCCAGGCGTGGGCCCACAGGGTATAAAGCCCCTTAAAAAGTCCCCTTTAAGTATGAAGAAAAACAAAATGCTCATTTATTAACAGACTTTTAAAAGAGCAGAGTATTTATGATCCACCAGAAAAGCCTTCCACACAATTGTGGAATCGGAAAATCTGCTCATCGGAAACGCCTGTAACCTTCCTGACGTTACAGGTATGACGTTTCCGGAAGAGCGGCAAAGTCTGTGGTCAAAAACAGTAAACGACTGTTTGACAGCCTTGTTGACCAAAAAAAACCTCTGCTGGCCTGTCAATCATCACCAGCTCAACACTGAAGAGTAATATTAGGCTGCAGAGCTGCTGTGCAGAGACAATCAACTGCTGACACAATGCATTAAATGTTAAGAGTGAAATAAAGACCAATACTGGAGTCTAACAGGGGCTGAAGGGTGAAGTGAGTGGATCGTGCTACACTGGCTTTCAGTCAATGAGGTGAGATCGCGCTGAGCTGAGAAACATCGCTTTCACGACGATTCAAAGGTGTTGAGGGGAGTCCGATATGAGGACTGGCCAGTACGAGATCCAGTGTCTCCATCTGTAACACAATGGCCTAGTTATGTCTAATACATGCCAACATCAAGATGACCCGCAACAACTATGGACAGAGCAAAGGTCACTAAAACATTTGGCAAAGACAGATCAGAGCTTTCAGTTTCACATTGTCCACAATGACGCCATTATTGATGTCTTGACCTATAGAGTGGACCAGTGAACTGGACACTACGGTAAATGGGAACAAACACCAACAAACACAGACCAAACCAGTCAAACCAACCCAACACTCATTTGGTCTGATTGGTGGTTCCTGACCTGTAGGATGTTTGGTTGTGTTGAAGTCCCCCCCTCTCCCCCCTCACACACACACACACACACACACACACACTCATCCTCTATTTCTCTTCACTGAGACTTTCCTGAGTTTTGCTGACGCTGTGTGTTTTCAGTGGGATGGCCATTTCTCTCAGCCATCATATAATATCCACAGCGTTTTTGGTTATCTAAATACACACACACACACACACACACACACACACACACACACACACACACACACACACACACGCACGCACACACACACACACACACACACACACACACACACACACACACACACACACACACACACACGTTTTACTATAATTATATAGTTCTTTTACTACATATTAGTTTTGTCTGATGGTGTTAGTCCTGTTTCATCTGGGTCTCTGACTCACCCTCACTCTGGCCACTTGCTGAGCGACCTGTTGGTTCTCCATTAGCGAGCCCATGTACGCGTCCTTCTGGAAGACGGGCGGGTTGTCGTTCACGTCGATCACGTTGACACGGAGACGGCCTGTGGTCTCCTCTCCCCCTCCATCCCGGGCCAGGATGGTCAGAGTGTAGCGCCTCATCAGCTCATAATCCAGCCGGTCCTTCAGGGTCACCCAGCCTGTTTCAGTGTCCAGCATGAACCTTGGGGGCAAATAGGCATCGTCAAGGGAAATTGTAGAGTTACATGCCATTTTCTAGGCTTCATAACTCAGAATCAGATCCACACAATACACATATGATAAAAAAACTACCCTACAGAACCCTCATATTAGATGTGTGGATAAATAGAACCCTCATATTAAATTCAATTCAATTAAATCCCGGTTTAAATGCCAAAGGAGCTTCCAATGCATGTTTACTGCTCTGCCCACATGTACATGATCAACCTGCATACAGACTCTGACTGATCAGAGAGAGGGGGCGGGGCTGATGATCAACCTGCATACAGACTCTGACTGATCAGAGAGAGGGGGCGGGGCTGATGCTCAACGTGCACACAGACTCTGAGTGATCAGAGAGAGGGGGCGGGGCTGATGCTCAAACTGCATACAGATTCTGACTGATCAGAGAGAGGGGGCGGGGCTGGATGACATCAGTGACCCAGAGATTGGGTTATAGAGACAAATGTGAAAGGAGGGGCTGTTTTCTCTCTTTCGCTGCTCATACAGTGTTCAAATGTCAGTATGAACGAATGTCAAACTACATAAACGTCCCACTGAAAGAATGCCTTTGTTGGCAGAGCATGATGGATGGAGCGGATTCGATCAAAGCAGGGAAAAACTTAACCAACGTGCAGGGTAGGGTTACTCCGAGACCACGGCTTCTGAACCACTGGACAAAAGGAAATGGAGCTTAATGAAAAATGAGTCTGAATGTTGACAGAGGGTGAAATGTAAGAGGGTGGTAATGCATGATAATCTTACTGGTCTGGCTCATCGCTGAAGTGGTAGCGCACAACGCCAAACGTGCCAATGTCATTATCCGTGGCCTGCAGAGACACAGAGAGAGGAGGAGAAGAAAGGGAGGGACAGAGGATGAGTAGATGCCACAGTAAAGCAAAATAGCGTGGCAAATATACATCGATTTTATTAAACAGGAAGTAACAATAGCCAAGCAACAGGAATTCATACTTATATATCTACTCATCCTTTACGGTGTAGTGACATCGCACACAGGTAGGTGAATGTAGCTGTCTTGCATAAGGACTCTGATTGGTGTAGTGTGGTTTGCTGGAATGAGAGAGGAGTTGAAGCCACAACATCATCCCGATCACCCTATCAGATCCTCCTGCTTGCCCTCGGTGGCTGGAGTCTCAGAGAGCACCATTGGCCATCCTCTCCTTGTGTGATACTGACCAGCAGAGCAGTGGACCCGGCGCTTTCCCCAAAGCAAACTGGACGCAGTGATGCAGTGACAGCAGCTTGAAAAGATGTGGAGGGTGGATTTAAATGTACAAGAGGAATCGTGGGCTCGTCCTCAACCTCCTAGTGTCAGGAGCGTCGTATGTGGTGGTGCACCGTACTACAGCAGCCCGAAACAGCTTCAAATGCATTTCAGCCAATCAAATCCAGCCCTGCAATGATGTGCTATAAACTGTCTCAAAGCATTACTGACTCTAATTGTGTCACTGTATAGCAACACTAACTGAGTTACTGCTCGAAGCACAAGATACATCACACACTACAGAGTGTTTAGTTCTGCATGATTAACAGTGAAACACACACACACACACACACACACACACACACACACACACACACACACACACACACACACACAGATCAGAGTAGAAGAGTCTCTTACCAGATGGCCATGAACTCACTGCCCTGTCCTCTACCCTCACAACAACAGATGCACACAGTCTCACAATGACCATCAGTAAGTGTGTGTGTGTGTGTGTGTGTGTGAGAGAGAGAGAGAGAGAGAGAGAGAGAGAGTACGAATAGGCATTTCCGTTCCCACAGGCCGTAGGGGACATGCATTATCTTTTGATTTCACAAGTGTGTTTATGCAATTAAATAAATAAATAAATAAACAACAAAACAGACAACAGGCTTCTTTAATAGCGGCTCACGTTACAGCCACAGCTGTCTGCGAAAAACAGAGCATCAACAGCTCTGACATTTCCTTCTCCCCCCCCCCGAATGAGATGCAGTCTCTGTCTATACATACAGCATTTAGTTGTGGATGGAACTGTGTTCACACCTGCTCACCGTGGACATGGACATCAGGCCTGTACTGGGGTTTCTTTGATATCTTCTATTTCTGGTGTTCACCGAATATTTAACAGAACACAAAGTCAGAATGCAGTGCACAACTGTGGTGTTTTGAGGGTTTCTTAAACGAACAGGGTCAAAGTCATAGGTCATAGGGTAATGACCAGCAAGACCAAATTAGATTGGTGCAGTAGAAGATCCAAGCTGGCACCCTCAGCTGAGGGAAAATGATAGTCAGATGAACATGTACATGAAGTCAAGAACCACCGAGGCACCAGCCTGTCACAAACTGGAAGCTGCTGGAACACCAGTGTTACCATTTACAATCAGAGACAGTGGACAGTGACCTCAAACACACACCAGAGCTGGTGGTGGAATGGATAAAGCAGGCTAACATTAAGCTTTACGACTTCATTCATAATGAAAGTGTTGGCTCCCTGGCAGGACGCCAACAAACTGAGCTGAACTCTACCAAGAAGGGTGTTCAAATATCCAACCTTCTGACAGAACTTGCTGATGGTTCCTTAAAATATCTGGTTAAGGTGGAACTTACACTGGGTTACAGTCCATAGAAATCAATGAAACCCCAATATTGCCACAAAATTCATGTCCACGATGAGTGTGTGAACGATTCCGGGCTGTTTTTTAGGGAGAAAACGTGTGTCAGGCTTCAAGGATGCAAGAGAAGTTGGTACGTACAACGTATTACTGTAGTTGTGGACACACACACACACACACACACACACACACACACTGACATACACATACAACATATATATATACACTCAGTCTTTCACACCCACACAGTCCCTCTATCAGACATACACACACACACACACACACACACACACACACACACACACACACACACACACACACAGTGATGAATGGTGTTTGGCCGCCGGTGTTGTAATGGAGTTCCGCTCCAGTGCATGTGCAGTTGGTTTACAGGGTTGCAGGGCTGAGCACTGCAGCACTGTCACTAACACTATTAGTGACCATGATTCAACTGTGCTCCAGCGATGACCTCACTCGAAGTGTCTGTATGTGTGTGTCTGTATGACAGCTGTTCGCACGTACTCTTAAAGTTCACACACACACACACACACACACACACACACACACACACACACACACACACTCACACACTAAGGGCCACTTTAGAGTCACCAATTCACCTATCGTGCATGTCTTTGGACTGTGGGGCAAACCGGAGTACCCGGAGGAAACCCACGCGAATACGGGGAGAACATGCAAACTCCACACAGAACCTCCCCAGGTCGCCCCACCCGGGGATCGAACCCAGGTCCTTCTTGCTGTGAGGCAACAGCGCTGGTCATAATCATAACATTAGAATAAGATAGTGGTTCTCGACCCCAGGCTTGGCTTGCTTTTTCCTGCTGTAACACCCTGAGATCAGCTCGAAGGGGCTGGTTGGTTAGTTCATCAGTAGGACCAGTGTTCCTCCAGGATCCAGACAGTAATCAGAAACATTTGATTCTGTTAGTCCTGAATATAATTGGCTGTTGACATAAAAAGGGCTTTACTCTCATAAGAATATGATCCTTCTTGTTCAACCAGTTCAGCAACCCAGCTATACAATAATATCTACACTAACCTGCTCCATAACTCTTGGTTTCTTAAACCAAAATAACCCTGACCTTAATATTTAACCCCAAAGCAGAGGATCATCACACACTCCTTCAGTGTTGAACTTTTGAGAACTTTCCTCTGCAGTCGACTGTTTGCCCTTTTCTGAAGCTGGTTTATTTAGAGATATTATCCGTGCTTTATTGGCAGGATTTCTGGATAAGCTGGTAAATCTGAGGAAACTTAATATCAACTTTTTGAATGTGATAAAGTTCCTGCTGGCGTGTGACAGGAAGTGAGACAGGAAGAAAACAGGCGGCAAACATATCATCCCGTGTCTCTCCGTTTCTATCAATTTCGTGTTTTCTCCATCTGACATCTGACAGTTGTTCTTTATACTGTATCAGAATACCATGATGAATAGAACCATAATAGAATAATAGAATGAATAGGACCAATAGAAATGCTCCAAAATGACATCAAACTATAGTAAATTACATGAACTTCCATTCAGAATTAAGACACTGAAATAAAGTGGAAATGCCATGAAAATGGGGTTCTGCCTAGTATTGAAAGTGGTTCTCGTAAAGAACGGTGAAACTTATGTTTGTGCCATACAGAACCCAGTGTTCTGAACCATTTAACCAGGTAAAGAACCAGCATAGTATTTCAATGGTCCTTTGACTTGCAATTATTTTTACAGTAAACCACTGACTTTACCAAAGACCCCTGAAGACCCCCATTTTACGGGCAATAAGTATATTTAAGTAGAGAGACAGTAATAACTGTAGATGTCTTAGACTGTGTGGATGTTTCACCCTTAGAAGAGTACAGTTATGAAATGAGGGAAGGATTTCACTCCATCTCACCCTCTACTACCCACCTAAATCTCCAACCTAGCCCAGTACGCCCTCCCTATCACTGCTCCATGCTTCCATCCCCACTCGGTACAACCTTCTGTCTCTCGTTCCTCCTATGGCAGCTTACACCTCTCTCTCTCTCTCTCTCTCTCTCTCTCTCTCTCTCTCTCTCTCTCTATCTGTTTTGGATTCTCCAGAGCGATGCCCTGAAAGTGTGTGTGTGTGTGTGTATAAAGTGAAGAGAAGCACGTGACATAGCTGGAGGTCTGGTGGTTATGAACCAGCCTTGTGACTGGAAGGTTGTTGGTTTGAACCCCTGAAGTGGAAGGACGTAACTGAAGTGCCCTTGAGCAAGGCACTGAACTCCCCAGCTGCTCTCAAGTTGAAGATAGGCTGCCCACTGCACTGGCATGTGTGCTCACTGCCCCCTGAGTGCCGTCTACCCACCCAAAGCATGGCCACTTTTGCTCTCTCAGACTCGGGTTGCCGATGGCCAGCAGCATGAACAGAGTTTCGATCCTCAATCCTAAGATCACAGTGCTACTGCATTTGACCACATGCAAGATGTTTGAATAGAAACCTGGCTATGAGAGAGAGAGTGAGAGAGAGAGAGAGAGAGAGAGAGAGAGAGAGAGAGGGAGGTCCTGGGCTTTGGCCAGCAGAGGAAATCTGACAAAGAAAAGGGTGACGGGAGTGACAGCAACACAGCGGCAGATGGAGGGAGGGGAGCGGCCTTTGATGGTCAGGCCGATGGTCAGAGTGCAGCCGCTAAATGGACCTGAGCTGAGCTTGAGTGACAGATGCTAAACGACAGCTTGAGAGCCCTCCGGAGATAAACGGGTGACAAACTAGGAAGAGTGAAGCTTCTGAGTGTGCTCAGGACCACCGTCCCTAACACCGCCCCTCAGAAGGGAAAGTGTGTACCTACAGCACAATGAGCTTCACTCTAACTGTCACACTGTAATCACAGAGCTTAAAGAGAGATCACACCCAAAAATCTGATGTCCCAGCAGCATCCACACCACACCTCAGGCCTAACTACAGAGGAGATGACGGATCCGACATAAATCCATGTTTCTGTTTCAAGCACAGATTAGATACGAAACACCTTAAATGATCGGACTCAACCTCATCTGGAATCGGTCTTCCGGTGAGAGGACCAGCCGAGTCCAGTGTGTCCGAGGTTCACTGAAGTTCATTAGAAACTGAACCTTTTATTCTATCACGTTCACACAGAATAAACCAGCTTCCCGTTCGGTATCCAATCAGTGACCAGTTTTCACTTTATGTTAAGCTTGATTGTGCATATATTTGCCTGCTATCTTTACCGTGTCTGTCCTACAATTCTGCATTTTCTGTTTGTGAATCATAATGAATTTCTATGCAAGACGTCCCAAGATTCATTTGATGTTTTTGCTTTGAGGGCAAAATGAAAGACATATTTCACATTTAATTATAAAAATGAACGGATTAATATTGAGTCGACTTCAAGTGGTGACGTCTGATCTAAGTTTAAGAGGGGATGCAGATTTAGCAGCATCATTTTCAATAATGATATAATCAATAAAGTCCTATTCTCTTCTATTCTATTCTATTCTATTCTATTCTATTGGTTTGATTAAGACTATAAAAAATGACATACAATTGCTACATTTTAGGCTGTATTTTACAACTCAAACCAAAAACTGGAGGCTTTATAAGTTAGTTTTTGTGTCTTTTTTTGTTATGAGGCTCCAGGTTTTAAGCTATATATATATATATAAAATCAAATACAATGAATGTACAGAATTTTAATCTGGTCTCTGTTTTGACTCGACAGGTCTTGGTCTCGGCTTGTCTTTGACTACAACCTGCATTAACTGCAGATGTTTTTGTAGAAACGGCTTTTTTGCTAAAAGTGCCTTAAAACAGCCTCTGAGGGGCGTAAATAATATGACTCTGTAAGGCATCAGAAGGGTCATATTCTCACAGGCTTTTGTTTTTTTATGCACAGATTTGTGGCCTTTTGTTTCCAGATGTTCTTCCGCTGATTGAACAAACTCAAAAACAGTCCCCACCCCAGTGTCATCATATGTCCAGCCCTGTGATCTTGTCAATTCTGTGCTTCCTGGTCGCTTGGGGAGCGTACCATTCCAAAACCTGTGTGAATGAGCTCTAAAGGCAGGCATCAAAGGACTGTCCCATTGTAGGCATTCCTTTCTGAGAAGTTTAAAGGTTTTGCGCCAAAAAGTCGCCAACAAAATGGGAAGCCTTGCATCAAAAAACCAGCACGAAAGTGTTTATTTTAGTGAAGAGACGGTACGGTTTTCATAAGTCAGAAGCCCTCGACTACTAGCCCGGCGAAACCGGGCTTGTTTCTAAGCAGGCATCAAAGATTTCCAGCAGCACCAGTTTCAACGAAGGAGGTGCGACACAATATCCCGCTCTTGCCTCTTCCAGGTTCCTTTCACCTTAGCAGCCGCTTTTCCTAATAAGCTAAATCAGGCTAAAGGTGATGTATAATCATAGTGAACGCCCTTCAAAAATGGGGAGAGGACACATCCAGCCCCTTCTCAGAGGTCATGCACCAACTGACCTTACCTAACTGTCTCGAACAGGTAACAGCAGCATTATTCCACTTACGTACCAGTATGTACCAGTTCAACTGGCAGGAAAACAGTCCCAGAGCTTGAAGCTCCCACCACCATGCTTAACAGCTGCTACAGTGTCCTGCTAGCTGATGGACTCTGATTGATTTAGTCTTGAAATCTGGTGCGTGAAGTTCAGAGATATTCTACGAGATGACAGACAAAGCATCTGGTTTATTATTAGTATTTTACACTATTATTCACTATTTTTATTCCATAATAAAAGTCATGACCTCATTATTCCATAATAATACAATTCCACATTAATATGTATTAAATATGAAAACACTGAAACGAGTGGTGCACGTATGAGTTCTTGTGCTCTACGCTAAAAGCGGCTGAGAGGCGTGGTTAAACTGTTTGGTGTTTGTTGAGTGTTTATGGATCGACCGAGCTCCCCAAAGTTCAACACCCGCGGGTTTTTAAAAGCACGAATCGTAGGATCCTCCATTTCCTTCCTTTTCCCAAAGCCCGCCTCGCTGCATGTTACCAGGTGAAAACAGTGATGATTATGGGCTGAGTGCATTGATCTATCTCCCTGTCAACCTGGGGGTGTGTGTGTGTGTGTGTGCATGAGAGAGAGAGAGTGAGAGAGAGTTGTGAGAGTTGAAGTGTGTGCAGATGTGAAATGACGTGCTGCTCAAATTGCTTTCTGCTGCGTCTTCAACCAGAGGGAAGAGTGTGAGGAAACCAATTACCTACTGTCAGACTAACCGTCAAACACACACACACACACACACACACACACACACACACACACACACACACACACACGCACGCACCACAAAGTCTTAAAGTAAATACATCAAACACTTTACACAACACGCACTGATGTGTACAAACACACACACACACACACACACACACACACACACACACACACACACACACACACACACACACACACACAGACACACACACACCATGCAACAGTGCATACACACTTCCAATACTTCATAAAACACAAACACACACACACACACACACACACACACACACACACACACACACACGTGCAGTCAGATCCACACACTGTTTGGACAAAAGTATTTGGACACCCGACCCTTCACTGTTTCTCTGAAATCGAGGGTATTATGAGGAGTTTCTCCTGCTTTATTTTGGAGTAACTGTCTCTACTGTCTGGAGAAGATATTCTATTAGAACTTGGGAGCATTGCTGTGAGGATTTGTTTGCAACCAGGCACATTAGTGAGGTCAAGATGCTGGATGATCAAAAGTTCGTATAAACTACAAAAGACATCCCATGAAATTGGCCCAAGGGTCTAAAGGTCACGATGAACAGCTGAACAACAGACCTACAGTTTTAGGGGTCAAGCCCAACCTAAGGTTTATAAGTACAATAGTGAGTAAGATTAAATGATTGTGTTTCCCTCGTTTCCCTCCCTGTGTGCTGCTCGGTGGCGGGTTAGTGTTGCAAAATTCTCCATATAATATCTGACCATTTCAAGTGCCTGCAACAAACGCAGCACAACATTTGGCTGAAAAGGACTGAATCTATCCCTTATTATAAACATGACTAATCCCCATTACAGACCACAGTGTGATACACACACACACACACACACACACACACACACACACACGCAGCAGTAGAGATATCCACTGACAGCTTTTGACAGAAGGTTGAAATAGATAGAGCTGTGATCTAGCCTCCTTCTCTCGCTCTCTATATCTCCCCTCTCCTGAGCCTCTTACTCTTTCTCCCTGTGGGTTTTGCCCCCTCTCCGCAGTTTACACTCTTCCCGATGAGAGGGAATCTCACAGACAGTGGAGTGAAATCCGAGCCCGCTAATAAATCTCCGTTTTACAGCCAAATGATGTGATGCGTGAAGAAAAATGGAGCAGCCAAAAAATCTGAATACAACCCAAGACTGTTTAGCTCTAGGCACAATACCACATTATTACTCATAATACCATAATATTAATCATAATACCATATTACAAGTCCAACCTTGAGTCCAAAACTGAGTTTAAGAACAAATCCAATTGAAATCTGACCCAAAGTAGCCAATCAACCCCCGATTTCTAATGACAGTTTGTACAGTTATGATAAAATAATCAGCCATCAACAACGGTTCCTCGTCTGGACGCACCGCTGTGGTGCTCAGACTGGAAGATCTTATCCTTCTAGCAAGTCAATTTATAGTGAAGCTGCTTTCACACAGATTTTCACAGCTCAGCACCACCACGTCCACTAAGTCCACTACGGCAATGCAGATGGAGGTATAAACTTGTGTACGTCAGCCGAGTTGCAGCACAGCCAATAGGAGGGCAGAGAGACCTAATTAAGGTGGCAAACTGAGTGGGAAGTGAGGGCTCCTGGGTGGTGCAACTGTCTAAGCGTAGGCGCTATCATCAGGAAATCCACCAACCGCTTGAGACCCCACAGCCCGGTGGTGCTTAAACCTAGTCTTTATTCAAATAATTGGCGCAGCTTTGGAGTTACTTTGTTGTTTTTTTAATAAAAATGTTTAACAGACCTTCGTGAAGGTGGAACGATCCTTCACCAGGATGCTCCTGCCACAGAGGTATGAATTATTGGGGGTCTGAGGGAGGCAGCGGGATAGGACATTCCATGTGAGTACTAGGAATACATCATAGAAGGCATTGCCACCTAATGGTTGAGTCCACTAAAGACCACCTGAAGACATCATGGACCGAAGCGTGTTCACTGCTTGGTGTCCATTTGCAGCCCTTCGTGGACTTCATTTACCCCCACGATGATGGGATATTTCAGCGGAAAGTGCCACACACGTCCAGAACTGGGAATCGTGGCCTGCATGTCTGCCCAATCCCGAGCCTAGTTTGGGATTCGTGGGCTGTGGTGGAGACGTCCATTCAAACCCATGAATTTGCACCTACAAATGCCACAGAGCTGTGGGTGGATGTCCAAACATCCCGGTTCAAGGGGCTCATTCACAACCTTGGCCGCTGTCCCATGACTTTTGGCACATCTGGGTGTTGGCTCACGAGTGGAGTGTGGAATGTAGGCGAATAAAAAGTTCTATTTGGAGAATTCTATGCTTGATAATATCCCTTCAGCTCCAAGAAATCAGCTTCACTGAGCATTGTTCCAAACTCAGTACCGATAATTGCGGGGCTCGTTTCTACAGCCTCGTTTCTTCTTAAGGGGTTAAACAGTTTAGGAAGACAAAGAGTCTGGAATGAACGGATTAAGGATGATGGGTAGAGCTTATCAGAAGTGGAGGTGACAGCACTTTGTAGTTGCTGGAGGACATCTGGAATGACAGCCAACATATTCAGAGGAGAATATTCAGTGTTGGGCTGTGATGAATCCACAGCAGTGGTCATTTTTAATGGAGAAGCTGGGAAATGGCTGCAAATCAAAGAGAATAATATCTGTTTAAAAATGAATTAAAAAAAAAGGAGTTTGAGCAAAACATCACTAGGCAGGAAAGACATCTGTCACCTCAGGCTGTTTACTCACTAAACCTATTACTGCAATTAGATAAACACACACACACACACACGCACGCACACCTAGAAAATGCACACCAAATGAGATAAAACAACGTGCACACTACACAAACTTCTGCACAAATTCTTACAAACCCAGACACACACACACACACACACACACACACACACGCACGCGCACGCACGCACACACATACATATATGTAAACAGTCAAATGCACACATGCAGCTCACACACACACACACACACCTATTAGTGGGTGAGGAATGAGTATTTTAACAGACTGCAGGAGAGTGATAAGGAAATTAGACAAACAAAGTGATTGGAGGAAAACGAAGACGGATAAGAAGAGAAGGAGCGAACAGATGGGTGGAGAAAGATTAAGAGAGGACGAGAAAGAATGTGTGTGTGTGTGCATGCGAGAGAGAGAGAGAGAAAACAGTGAGAAAGAAGAAGAGAGCGCGCGAGAGATAGAGATAAGGAGGAGGAGAGAGCGAGCGAGAGAGTTAGAGAGAGTTAGAGAGAGAGAGAGAGAGAGAGAGAGAGAGAGAGAGAGAGAGAGAGATGGTGTATAATATAGTTGACAGGGACGTGGTATAAGGCTGAAGGCAGCACATACAGCAGCTGTCTGAAACACAGTGGAGTCAAACTTTCAGCAGCTCCTGTCCTTCTCTTCACCTCCACATGGCTCCTCGTGATTAAAGCAGGAGGAAAGACATGAGGAGACAGAGAGAGAGATAGCGAGAGAATGAGAGAATACCAGGTGATGCATGCTTGTATGGGTGGTTGGGGGATGAGGAGGTTAAGAGTGTGTGTGTGTGTGTGTGTGTGTGTGTGTGTGTGTGTGTGTGTGGAGCACATAAGCAAAGCTGTCCGTCTCGTTGCAGCAGGACTGCCGAGGGTGTATGCTGAGGTGTGCCTGAGCACGTCCCCCCACCCCGAGCTCAGTTCATTGACTTGTGTTTGCTCTGTCTCTTGAAAAGAAGGAGGGTCCGTCATGTCCACCTGTGCTCGTTTCATTTGTTCAAAAGTCATAAACGGGGGTCCGCTGTGTATGTTTCATTCTTTAAAAAGCCAAAATTAGGGGTCACAGCGTCCCCTTGGGCTGGTCTTCAGCTCTTAAAGCGACATCGTAAGTGTGCTCGGGTTCAGAAGGTTAAGCGCCGTGTGAGTGCACGCTCAGGAGATGCTCAGGCATGGTACCCGGCATGGTACCCGGGAGATGGTCAGGCATGGGCATCTCCACGTCACCTCATCCTCAACTCCCCAACTCATCCCAAAAGTGCTGGATGGAGCTCCATCATTCCAGAGAACACAGTTCCACTGCTCCACAGCTCGACACTGGGGGTCTTTATACCCCTCTAGCCCATGCCTGGCATTAGGGATGGTGCCAAAAGGTTCATCTGGGCTTCATCTTCTCCAGAGGGTCCGATTCTATTGGCGAAACTTTTCCAAGTGCTTGAACTGCTCTTCACAACTTCACTTGCAAAGGATGCTACCAACACAACAGCAGGAGTCAGAATGGACGTCCCACGATGTCAAACCCACCCGCCAAGTCTCCTTCCTGCTGGTTGATTCCTTCTGGGTGCAACTCTTGTTTTGAAGGCGAGTGTATTTCAGTATGTTTTTGAGTCTTTCTACAGACCCTCACCTACATCTTTCTACAACCGCCCTCCCAAACGCCCCCCCACCCCACCCTTCCCTTCCCTCTCTGTGTGAGGTGTATCCGCAGGATGGATGAGAGCAGCAGTGAAGTCAGAGACGCTGCACTCTCGTACTGATGTGAATCATAATTAAAGCCTGCAGAGAGATTTAGCCACAGCACCACTGCGCAGCAAATCACTTCTTCTAAATAAGCACAACTCCACGCTGGTCTGGACAAAAGTATCGGGACACCTGCTCAGTCATTGTTCCCGACTTTTGATTCAGCCTTTACTGTCTAGGAAAGTCTTTCTACTGAATTCTGGAGCATCGCTCTTTTGAAGAATTTCTACAGGGACTAGACATGCTGTGTGTGTGTGTGTGTGTGTGTGTGTGTGTGTGTGTGTGTGTGTGTGTGTGTGTGTGTGTGTGTGAGCAATGATTGCAGCATTAAGTAGCTCAATCTTTATTCATTAGAAAAGGTGTCCACAAGCAATGTTCATGTTGCTGGCTCCTCTTAGTTTACAGCAGTGCTGCTGGAGTGTTTAAACCCCTCAGTATGAGAACTGTCCACCAACCAGAAGCGTCCAGCCGACAGCGCCCTGTGGGCAGCGTCCCGTGAGCACTGATGAAGGACTAGAGGACGACCAACACAAACTGTGCAGAAACAGATGAGCTTCTTTCTCTGACTTTACATCTACAAGGTGGAGACACTCGGTAGGAGTGTCCGATAGAGTGGACAGTGAGTGGACAGAGTGTTTAAACACTCCAGCAGCACTGCTGCGTCTGATCCACTCGTACCAGCAACACACGCTACCACACCACCGCCGTGTCAGTGCGACTGCAGTGCTGAGAACGACCCACCACCCACATAATAGCTGCTGTGTGGTGGTCCACACACATACACACACACACACACACACACACACACACACACACACACACACAGCCAAAAATCCATCCACAATATAATGGGTAAAGGAAAAAGAGAAACTGAAAAAAAGCAATTGAAGGTAATAAATAAGAAATGGACAAATGCAAACAAAGCTGAGCCAGGGGAGAGAAAGAGAAGAACGGGGCAATTTAGAAGATATGAGGAGATCTAGGCCTCAGCCATCTCCAGAGACACAGTGAGCTCCACACACACACACACACACACACACACACACACACACACACACACACACACCTAAGCACAGTAAACCACTATAAATATTTATAATCATTAGTGATCAGTGAGGTTCGATGCACATCAGCATAAAATGTGAAAAACCTCAAAGGCACTGATACTGAACCCTGGGGCACACCCACGAGACGGGGGTAATATTTCACTGGAGTCAATATTTACTTTACATCTAAAGAAAACACCACAGCTGAATAGCACAATTAAACATTTAATGGTTCCCCGTTTGGAAGGTCTGACCTAATAAACATCATTGCCACCAATACTGATTTTAAAAAGAGCTAAAACATGCAATAGAACTGGCCGAGGTGACGGAAATTAGAATTACAGGACTCCAGGACACCTCATGGTGTGGGTGCAACTTCATATGATGCCAGATCACCATTTGTCTTCATTAAAGACACTTTAACCGACCAACGTTACATTAATGAGGTCCTGCAACCAGTGGTTCTACCTTTTCTGAACACACACTCCGGTGCTGTATTCCAACAGGATGATGCTCGTCCACGCACTGCTGCCGTCTCAAGATCTCGTCTTGAAGACACAGATACTACGCCGTGGTCGGTCTCATCTCCAGACCTGTCCCTGATCGAAAATGTGTGGGATGCTATTGGACGCTCTATCAACACTCCACCCCTACCACACCATCTGCAGAACCGAGTGAGAACATTGAAGCTGCATGGGATGGATCATCACAGGACACCATTAGGAACCTCTACACCTCCATGCAGAGACGTCTGGCGTGTTGCGTTAAACCAGACGCCCGAGAGACACCACTTCTGTATGAGTAGATCAATAAATATCGATCATAAATATTGATATTGATCCTGATCACCTTTATCGTCCTTCACTACAGCAGTGAAATCTCACACTTCCTTCCTGTTCCTTCCGGTTCCTGTTGCAACCCAGTGTTTATGAAACGACGAATAAACAGTTCACAATACAGACACCAAAGTTTCTCGTTAAGATGATTAAAAAAATGTCTTTTTTCCAAACACGTCCTGCACAGAACACACTTTTCAACCACACTTAAACACACTCTAAACTCACCAAACCCTTCCTCAGTGTGTGTGACCTCATTTCCATATCAGTGCAGAGTGGGAGCACACATGCAAAAAAGCGCACTAGTGTGGGTTGCACACGACCATATGGTCCAGCCGCGCTGAGAGATGTGTCTGTCGTGTGCTAATGCTCGTCATAATGAAGCACTCAGACTGCTTTGACTCTGGCGATTTGTAAATATTTAAAGCTCCCGGCATCGCACAAATAACAGAAATCAAGACAAATCACACCCAAAAAAAACATCAACCGAGCGAGCGCAGCAAATGACGGCGACTTGTTCTCATTGTAAAATAAGTACACATTTATTTAGAGTGTAGAGATTTCCGCTCAACAATCTGAGGAACAATCTGAAAACCATAGTGTTTGAAGGCCAGCTTGATTGGTGAGCGTGTGGGAGTGCACACACAGTCCACCGGCGAAGCACGGCCCGAACGAAGTGCGTTGTGCTCTACTGGGGTAACAAGAAGGTGAATCGAGGAGCTGTCCACTGCGGTGGTGCTAAAACATCAGGCTTGACCTCAAGAGCAGCTCCATTTATGCCTTTGGTGTAAATCTATGCTAATTATTCTGCCTATTATGGGCCTCTATTAAGACACTATCGCCGCTCAGTTGGTGACGGTGGTCCTCCATATAAAGCCGTTGACAACCACCGTATCAAAAGCACTAGGTACACCTGTCCGAACAATACCTGTCTCGCGCACTTTAATAACTCACTTAATGACCACGAGTCACAAAACCCAGTCAATCATAAAAGCACCGCTTCCTTTATGAGCATTTTTTTTTTCCTTGAGTAAAATAAGGGTCTCAACGACCAGCCTAGACACGAAACCCACTTTAAGCGATGAATAAAATGAAAAGAGGTCTTTTTCACAAGCTATGAGGATGATGGACGACCTGCGAGCGAAACGAGAAACGGATACGAACAACAGATTCATTGGAAAAGGCAGCAATTAAACATCGTTAAGGAATAACAAAGCCTGGCCGAGTTGGTGGTTGAAAGGGTGGGGATGTTGTGTGATCAAAGAAGTCACACAGGCGCCGTGCCAACGAGGACACGCCGACTGATTTGTGTGTGAAGACACTTCGCTGGAAAAGAGATATACTTGAAGACTGGTGTTCAAAAAATCACGGCTTAAAATGACTCTTACTTTGAAAAGTTAAAGGAGCAGAAGATGCAAACCTTCAGGATGATTGCAAGACTCTGGGGGGTTCTCAACCTTTTCCTGCCTGTTTACATCTAGAACCCGTACAAGAACACAGAACTCAATTTAAAGTGTCATTTCTAACCCACTGTAGACTTCTGCCTCACCCTGAGGACCCGCCTTCAGACCACTGGAGAGTCCCCAGCCCACGTCCCTGCAAAAATGTGCAGAATAATAAAAGGAAATCCTGTCCAACTGTTAGGGATGGATCAGGTTTTGGGGTTTGTGCTGCAGCCCGTGGCACAGGGAACATTTCACCGGTCGATGGAAGAATGGATGCTCCAGAATATTCCAGAAGGGAAGAAGCTGAAGAGGAAAAGTGGACGAGCTTCTACAGCAGGATAATGATCTTAAACACCAGGGGCTGAGGAACCACGTCCATGCCAATTTTGCCACTGTCTGAGACCAATTTTGACATGTAAATATTAATGATCATAAATGACTGGCCAATTAAATCAATTGACCACGTCCACAGCATTGTCTTAATGTCTTACATACAAAAGAATACACACGTCTGTGCGAGAACTGGCGTTTGGGTGTAAATCGCCCAGTAGAATCACAATATTCATGAAAATGATCAATTAGCAATACTCTAGCGCATAAAACATTAATAAGGACTTTCATTAATGATGTCATTACTCCAGCAGGCCCGGCCGCATGGCTGTACGCAGCCATATTGACTCGCTGCTGCACATAAACCTCGTGGGATGGATCGTAAGCAGCGTCGGAGGGAACATGTGATTACCGCCAAACTTCATTGATTATTTATTACAGCAAAACCTCGTTCATTATTAACGAGGCCGTACGTGGCTCCCTCTACAGCGCCTTTGATACATTCAACGCAGCAATTAAAGGAACAGATCGAAATGGGAATTCCATTACATTTTAAAATCCGAGGAACTAAATGGTTAAGATGTAAAAGTCGGGGCGGGTTGGTGCCAAACTCTCCGTTCTCGAGAAACTGAGATTCATCATTTATCACAGTGGTGCTGAATGGAATCTGAAGAGCCTCTAAAAGCTGCATCACAGGCGTAGCTATAAATATGACGTGGTTATGAACATAAAGCCCGATGCCCGAGACATTCTTTTAAGATGTTTTTGAAAAGGCTGTGGCCAGGACGCCTGCCAGCTCTCATACAACAGCCGCCTTCCCAGGACGGAGCCGCTCTCCGAGGTGCTGAACCCATTTGTATGAACAGCCTACGATATTAGTCTGGGATGACCACACTCGCCACACGGCTAAACGGAGGAGTCAGCGAGGCAGCCATGCTGGCAACCTGATCTTATCCCATCAAAGCTCTGTCTCTCTCCCTCACTCTCTCTCTCTCTCTCTCTCTCTCTCTCTCTCTCCACTCCCAGGCTCCTGAACCCATCCACAGTGGACCGCAGAACAAGTGGACCGAACTGCCTCTACCTCGCGCTCAGCTCCGAGACGGTTCGGCTCGGGAGCACCAGGTCTCGCCTCGATTGCCTTTGGCTCCCTCACTTTCCTTTGCTCGTTGAGGCAGGTTGTTTGGATAAAGAGGTCCGAGTGTCATCTCTGAGTGGTTCTGGTCGACGTAGTGTCCAAAAACTGGGCTGTTTTCATAGCTGGACATACTTTTATTCACCATTTATTTATTTATTTATTTGTTTGTTTGTTTGTTTGTTTGTTTGTTTGTTTGTTTATTTATTTATTTACACATGCCAGATATTGCTATTTTCAGGAGATCCTACACTTCTCAAGATCTACTGTCATATTACCAACATTTTTTACACGATAGAGAAAAAAAAATCTTATAATGGAAATCAATGCAAAGATGAATTTATTCCAAGCTATTTTGGAGCATTTCTATTGGTCCATCCATTATTTAATGTAGACACAATGCCAGATTCACACGATCTCAAACGTAAACACCAGCAAAATGGAGATACAACGCGTCCGCCTGACAGTTATTACCATGTTATAAAGTTCTAAGTAGCATTTATCATGAAATGAAGCTCAGATTCTTATAAAGTCAGTAACTGTGTAACGACAGTGTGTTACGTTATCATGTTACAGGGGTTACTGCCGATACCGGTGAAACGTACTGAGAGTTCACAGCCGTGATCAGTGACGGAGACAGCGAACATAATTTGGAAAATTAAATGAGGAGAATCAATTGACTGTTTTAAATCTCCCATTAAACTTTTCCACAGATGCAGTTTTGAAATTAACCACTGCTCCTTATAAATGATCCAGAGGGGAGAGATAAAGCTACAAAGGGAACATGATAGCAGAGAACAAGAGAGAGCCAGGCTGAGCGAACGAGCCGGGGAGCGAGAGAGAGAGAGAGAGAGAGAGAGAGAGAGAGAGACTGAAAGAGGCCAGACACAAAGCCGCTGCTCCACACTTGTCTCTGTCAGCATGTCTTCAGGGCATTGTGGGAAGAGACATGGATTTACAAGCCCTTTGCATGTAGCAAGACCAGTGCAAACCCGTACCGCAGCTCCACTCCCGCACGTGCAGAAACATCTGCAGAGAGAAGTGCTGAAATCTGGTGGCTCTGAAAATTCAAATAAATCTGGGCAACAAAACACATTCCTGTGATTTACTTCAGGTGTGCTGCTGATGGAATTGAACACGTCCATTATCTGGCTGGGAGAGAAATCTGAAACCAAGCTTTGTTCTTCAAGCAAGATCTCAACAACCTTCTTCAAAGCAAACTATTATCGAGCTCGGAAAACAGCTTAAATTCACTTTATTCCCAAATGAATTAAATCCCAGTTTAAACGCTGTAGCAGCTTCCAGTTGGTGTTTACCGCTCGGTCCTCGCGTACATGCACAACCTGCATACAGACTCTGACTGAGCAGTGAGAGGGGGTGGGGCTAATGACATCACTGACCCAGATATTGGGTAATAAATGGGTGATTGTGCTCTTTTTTCTCAGTGTTCAAATTTCTTTTCTTTTTTTTATTAAACTTAATATAAATATACTTGTCAGATTATTTATTACATCAAAATGATTTGAAAATGTTCAGCTCAAAAATACTGTGGAGGACAAATTTCCGACAGCATTTCTGTTTTTCCTTTTTAGTTTTGATCAATGGAGTGACTACTTTTAGTAAAAGGCTGTAAAAGAAGACGAGTCAGCTCACAGACAGATTGGCAGACAAAGCTGATAACTACAGGCGAGATCAGATCATAAATCTGATGATATTATTATTATTATTATTATTATTATTATTATTATTATTATTATTATTATATATTTAAGGTGGAACGGCAAATTCCAAGAGCAAAGCTGGAGCAGTTGAGATGAAATAGTGGAACTGAGGCAGATGACAAGATATTGGAAACTGATCCTAAATACAACAGACAAAATAAAATAAAACAAAATAAAATAAATCAAAATAAAATAAAATAAAACAAAATAAAATAAATCAAAATAAAATAAAATAATAATAAAATAAAACAAAATAAAATAAATCAAAATTAAATAAAATAATAAAAGCAAAAAAATAAAAATAAATCAAAAATTAAATAAAATAATAATAAGTAAAAACAAATAAAATAAATCAAGAAAAATAAAATAAAAAAACAAAAATAAATAAAACAAAATAAAACAAAAAAATATAATAAAACAAATGAAATAATAATAAAATAAAACAAAATAAAAAATAAATCAAAATAAAATAGGCAAAATAAATAAAATAAATAAATACATAAAATAAATGAATTTAAAAAAGACCAACATAATTTTCTGTACCAGTTCAAAGTAAATTCATGTATCATGTAAATGAACAGAAAAATGTCGTCGGTGCCTAAAACCTTGTATAAGTCTCTATTATGTTTGTTTAGTCATGAGAGCTGCCTGAGGATGTAAGGGTGCTGCTTGATTTGAAATAAAAAAAATACATAAGCTAAGGACTTGTGATTAGAAGAGTCTAAGACAGTCAGACAGACAGACAGACAGACTACAGGTTGCCAGAGAACAGAAGACCAGGTTCAGGCGATGAGCGGTGAAAACACACCAAGCCAAGCTGATCCAGTATATAGAGACAGAGCAGTGGCTTAGAGCCAGCGAAAACAAAGACAGTTATATGATTTACTGCCGCAACATTTAATTGGGCAGAACCTGCTGTTTATTGATTGAGTCTACATCACGAGTATGTGTCCAGGTCAAGTAAACTCTGGCTCTGCCTCCCACTGAAGCGCACTTTCCACATAGACAAGGGACAACTGCAGGGAATTAATGAAGGGGAAGAGTATTAGCTGGAGTTATGAGCTGCTCCGCAGTACATTGTTGCCATTTTTGGAATTGTTGTGGTTCACCAGGCCGATATTAAAAAGTGACCTTTAATTCACTGAGTACGATCCATACAGACTAATGAAACAGCAGGCCAGTAAAATACTGACCAAACCTATGGGCTACCGATGATTGTTGCTGGACTTCAAATACCAGTCGAGTCTGGCGTCCATGCTTATAGTAAAAGTGGGATAATGTTGACAAACAGTGGGATGGTGTGAATGGAGTGCGACTACACTCTTAATAATGAGTGAAGCCATAGAAGGACCACTTTGATTCCATATAGAACCACGCTGGTGACAGAGATGTATGAGTGGAAGTAACCTTTACAACAAGTGTGGGTTCACAAGACATTTAAGGCCATAACTCTACATTAATAATTCACTTATTAATCCTAAAGCAGAGTCAATTTTAGTGCCGTGCACCTGCTGTTTTATCTGGATATCAGAGTCCCCAGGGGTTCTATTCACAACCTAGAAACTGACAGGTGGGGGTTTAGGGTTAATGGTTCTTCAAGACACCAATATCCATGGTTTGTAGAGCAGCCATTAACACCCTCTGTCATGTCGGTGCATCACACCTTACACCACCACCATGTCAGTGTGACCGCTTGGTGCGCAAGAATGACCCACCACCCGTAACAGCAGCTCTGTGTGGTCCTGTAAGTCCCTGACACGTTGAAGATCAGGGTGAAAGGAGGAGAATAAAGTATCAGAGAAACAGATGGACTACCCAGTCTGTAATAAAGTGCTTTCCTGTATGGTCAGTGGAGATGATAAAATGGACAGTGAATTTTTTTTTAACCTGGGGTTATTTAGACATGTTCTACTGGCCGGTGAAGTTGGCTGGGAACCTTCTTTGCATATGCGGCATTGACATTCTGCTTCAGATGATAATGTCACTTTAAAACGTGTTTGTGTGGCATTCAAACTTCAGCCCCCCTCCTGTCAGGGACCACCTGCGGAGCATTTCATGCCTGCACCTCCCACACAGTGTACAGTGGGGGCCGCGTTGGTGATTCAAATTGATGAAGTGTGTTTTACCATTATCTGCAGCAGCGGCGTGCGATTAGCCGTGCTCTCCAGGAGGCTGATGTTATACAGCGCCTGGCTGGCTTTCGGCGGTTGTCGTTCTCGTTGATCAGGTCGATGAAGACCCGGGGAAGCCCACGGTGCTCGGACAGGGACTCGTTGGCGTACAGCTGGAAGTCAGAACAGCAGGGGTGAAAATCACTTTAGCAAAGCAGTCTCAGTCCTTACTATCAATAATAGATTGAATTCTGTTATGCAATTTCATTACGATACCGGTGCTTTGCTCTATAATGAGCTGTCACCGTAATGAATGACTGCCTTTATTATGTGGCCAGTGAATTCGAGGAGGGAAATGAGAACAACGTGACTGAATTTTTCTGGAAAAATCACTGAAATTAGGATCTAGCACATTTCATTTGTTCTTGGGAGATATATAAATTCACTATAGACACTGAGGGGTTTAAACACTCCAGCAGCACTGCTGTGTCTGATCCTAACACACCACCACCATGTCAGTGTGACTGCAGTGCTGAGGCCACCGCCCACATAATAGCTCTGTGGTGGTCCTGTGGGGTCCTGACCACTGAAGATCAGGGTGAAACGAGGTATCTGACACCAAAATATTGATAGCAGGTCCTTTTAGTCCTGTAAGTTCTGAGGTGGGGTCTCCATAAGCATGTCCATGTCTATGCATCACAGTTGGGTTCTTGTCAAAGTGCCTTACCCATCAATGTCAAGAACATCCCTTATCTGAGCGTGGGTGTGTGTGTGTGTGTGTGTGTGTGTGTGTGTGTGTGTGTGTGTGTGTGTGTGTGTGTGTGTGTGTGTGAGAGAGAGAGTAAAACAGGCACATATTTAAATATATGGAAATTAGATAGAGGTAATCTAACTAAACACATAAAATCCTAAACCGACACAGTATTTTGATAATACATATATCAACTTTGGTTTGGAGCTGCTCTGCTGTAACAGGAGTCCGACAGAGTTTGAGAAACATATATATATATATATCCATCTCATCACCGAGGACGTCAATCAAAAACAAAGACAAAAAAATAAAGATAAAAAATGACACTTTTTCATTTTTTTTTGAGGAGAATGATCCAATATTATCTGTGAGAGTGGTAAAGGCCAATATGTGAACGTTCACGGTATTTCATGCAACAATAACTATAACTATACATTCCTATAAAAAAAAAACAAACAACTTCAACTCTAAGGTGGGTTCCTCCCCTAGAAGCTTCTTTCGCATTAAGCACTTCCACATCATTTACTTTTTGGATTACAGTCAGGACTGGAATGACGCTAGACATGACCTGAGCCATATTTGGGCCATTCCGAAATATTAACTGTCCTCTTTACACATTTTTTTTGTAGAACCACTTGAGTACTTAGGGTCATTGTCATGCTGCATGACCCACATTCTTCCACGATGCAGCAAAACGGGCCCAAACCAAGATGCTACCGCGACCGTATATCACAGATGGGATAAAGCTGCTGTGCTCCATTTCTCGAGCATAACTCTCTTCTTGATGGAGCCCCTGTCAAATGCCCCCTCCCTGAATGTCTCCATTACTGAAACCACAGGCTGTTCCCTTCAGATGATCTGCTGATCCTAAAGGTTCCCATACTTCTGCCCTCACAGACATGTAATATTGGCTCATTTTCCTCGATAAATCAGCCAAGGAGATTATTACTTTTGATGTTTTAGGTCCAATTCCATTTGCAGAAAGATGCTGGCGATTAGAGAGCACCGCTGCGTAAGGAACGTGTCATCTTCTCTATGGACAATTTACTTCTGGTGTAGTTAAGGCTTACAGCAGTGGTAGTATGCAGACCAACTTATATATTCATACAGTTTCCAAACCTAACCGATTATTTCAAGTTAGATTTCACTGCAGCATTTGTTGGATCCCAGTCGCTGCTGAAATCTAGTCGGGGGGGAACCGGGGACTCGGCCACAGAAACAGCCGCGCCTCAGTCCAGGTTTTGTAGAAATCTTTAGCAACCAAACGCTGCAAAAAATTTGATTGTACACTGTGTTGGGCCTGGGGAAGAGACATTATTTAAATGCCTTCTCTGCCTGTGCCCGGCAGCACTGAACGCGGCAGCGTGTCAGTTCAAACAAGAGCAACTGTTGCTTCGGGCTTGGCTCCGTTCAGTCAGACTAAATAAGCAGCCGAGGACGGAACAGCACGCGGCGACACAAAGCAATCGACTCAGCACAATTATCCATTTTTCTTCGTAGAAACTTCTAACTTATCCTCCTTCCTTTCGCCTTATTCCTCCCACATGCAGTCGGGTCCAGAAGTATTTGGACAGCGAAACACGTCTTTGTCATCTGGTCTCTGCACACCACCCCAGTGGATTTGAAACGAAGCAATAAAGAAGCAGCCGAAGTGCCGACTTTCCGCTTAATTCGGGGGTTTAGTCAAAAATATTGCAACCGCTATTTGGGAATTACAGGCACTTTTTCATTATCCCTCCATTCTCTGGGCTCTAAAAGTAATTGGATAATTAAATGATAAAAGCAGTTTCATGGTCTGCTGTGGCCTGACCCTCAAACATTTCATGACAAATTCAAAATAAAATGTCCGATTGGTTCCTTGTGTGCGAGATAAATAGGAAGCGCTCATTATGAGTCCGAAGGGCCATCAATGCAAGAAAACAAAGCCGTCATTAGACTGAATTTTTTGGATTATTAAAAACACTCTGTATATGTCACCGCGTCTCTGTACTAGACACACTTATCAGCAAAACAGTAGCTGCATACAGAAGGAGGTGTGGGGTTGAAGTGCTGTTGAGAAGGAAGATGAAGGTGATCAGGATCGTCAACGTGAGGATAAATGTAGACTGATATGATCAATATTTCTTATTATATATATTTATATTTATAGCTGTTGTCTCTCAGTGCAGTGCCAGGTTTAACACAACGTGCCAAAAGTGTGCCATTTTCAATATGTGGGCCACTTCTGGCTCACCGTCAGCTTTTGTCAGCACAGTAGAACTAATTTAACTTGTCTTTAAGCTGCATTATTATTATTATTATTATTATTATTATTATTATTTCATTCTGAATTGCACACATTTCGTAAATAAAAATAGTGAGGTGGACATATAACGCGTCTGGCTCTGTCTACTTACTGGCTATTGCTCCTGATGGTTTAAGAGTCCAATGACTTGACTACGCTTTTAGCGGGGATATCAGCGCGGCCCTGCACCGACGTGGGGGAGATGGTGAAGTGGTCCGAATTATTCCCTATTAGAATGACCTCGAACATGCTGTTCACTCCCTGCAGAGAGAGAGAGAGAGAGAGAGAGAAAGAAAGAAAGAAGAGAAAGAAAGAAGAAAGAAAGAGTAGAGTGGAGAGAGAGAAAGAAAGAGAAGAAAGAGAGAGACAGAAGTGAGGAGAGAGAGAGAAGAAAGAGAGGGAGGGATAGAGAGAGAGAAAGAAAGAAGAAAGAGAGGTTTGTCTGGGGGTTTGTCCACAACACTCAAAACAGTCGTTTTTAATGAAATTATTTGAAGAGCATTCAGCAGCTGTGGGAAGGCCCTGGCTGTGATTGTTGAAAACGGTTTGAGGACTGTTTGCAAAGCATTAAATTTCTGCTTATGATATTTGTGAAGAACCCACAGTCCAGCTGAGGTTCTGCAAAAAGGAAGAACATGCCTTTAAGTCTGTTTATTGCAGAACAAAAGTTCTGACTTGACCCCACCATCGATTCAATTTAGCACCCAACAAATAAAAGCATGTTTTTTTTTTTTCTGTTGAATGGAAAGTTTGCTGATGTTGCATTATGCTTTGACCAGCAGTCCAGACACTGCTGGCCAGAAGGGAAGGATATACAGTTGCTGGGAGCAGACAGCAAAGTGGACCAGAAGCCAAAATAAACCTCTCAGGTAAGTGTGGGGTTCCACCGGCTCCCAATTTAGCTTAGATGCAACCATTATCCCTCGTCACGTAACACAGCCCTCATTCCTGCTATCCTCTGTAATTGCATCGTCATGTGGGTCCAGAGTCAGCCAGATGCCTAATCCTGAGCTTGGAATTAGCTGGGCTTGCTTGGTGGCTTGACCGCGGCAATGTCCGAGTGAGGCTGCTGAAAGAGATTTCATCAAATGAAGACGTGTCAGACAGACCCTCATTAGTGTCATTCTCTCTCCGCCTCTCTGGTGCAGGAGTGCGGAGGGAGAGGAGGAGAGAAGGAGTGTGTGGGCCTTCAGGGAGAGAGGAGGAAACATATGGCAGAATCTCCACAGATGACTCATCAGATTCCTGCCTGCATGCACACAACCAAAGCAAAACGCACAGAGAGACAGAATGAATGTGGGAGATTAGGCTGAGGATTAAACCTATGCTAATTAGGAGAAGAAACAGTGGCTGCCTCCTCCTCTCCTCCTCCTCCTCCTCCTTTCCTACTCCTGCCTTCCTACCCAGGAAGAAGGCGGAGGAGTGGAGAGAAGGAGCCGTAATTGGGGAAATGGGACAGCTGATCCCTTTCATATATGATGCTGGCTACTAATGAACTGAGCCAATCACAGTGCTGGCTTTCAGCACACACACACCTAATAATGCCCAGCCAATCACAGCACTTTTCACTGAGGCCAGATACCTGCAAAATGAAATACGCACTTTCGCTTTCAGCACACACCTAATAATGCCCAGCCAATCACAGCACTCGCATTTAGCACATACATAATACTGCCCAGCCAATCACAGTGCTTTCTTAATTCTGGATATATATAAGATGTTGTGATGGCATGGAACATATTTATTCTTTTACTTATATTTGAACCTTTTAAATTTAAAATCAGTTTATTGTTATGTGGTATAATTGTGTGTATCATACTGGTATAGCAGTGTATTGTAATGGTATAACGGTGTATTATAACGGTATATTGGTGTATTATAACGGTATATTGGTGTATTATAATGTATAATGGTGTATTATAATGGTATAACAGTGTATTATAACGGTATATTGGTGTATTATAATGGTGTAATCTAGTACAATGGTATAGCAGTGTATTATAATGGTATGATGGTGTATTATAATGGTATAACAGCGTATTATAATGGTATGATGGTGTATTAAATGGTAAACAGGTATTATAATGTATAATGGTGTATTATAATGGTATAATGGTGTATTATAATGTATAATGGTGTATTATAATGGTATAATGGTGTATTATAATGGTATAACAGTGTATTATAATGTATAATGGTGTATTAAAATGGCCTAACAGTGTATTATAAAGGTATAACGATGTATTATAATGGTATATTGGTGTATTATAATGGTGTAATGTATTATAACGGTATAACAGTGTATTATAATGATATAATGTTGTATTATAATGATATAATGGTGTATTATAATGGTATAACAGTGTATTATAATGTATGATGGTGTATTATGGCATAACAGTGTATTTTAATGATATAATGTTGTATTATAATGGTAAAATGGTGTATTATAATGGTATAATGTGTATTATAAATGTATATTGGTGTATTATAATGGTGTAATGTATTATAAAGGTATAACAGTGTATTATAAAGGTATAACAGTGTATTATAATGTATAATGGTGTATTATAATGGTAAAATGGTGTATTATAATGGTATAATGTGTATTATAAATGTATATTGGTGTATTATAATGGTGTAATGTATTATAATGGTATAACAGTGTATTATAAAGGTATAACAGTGTATTATAATGGTATAACAGTGTATTATAAAGGTATAACAGTGTATTATAAAGGTATAACAGTGTATTATAAAGGTATAACAGTGTATTATAAAGGTATAACAGTGTATTATAAAGGTATAATGGTGTTGCTCACAGCCTTGTTCCAATACAGTTGCAGTAATTTGCATAAACTGGAGCACACAGTGACATCTCTCCTAAATCCTTAAAGACTTCCTGGGACGGAGACTGTTATGTATCCTCCGCTGGAAGCCATATTGAGGGGGATTTTAAGCGGCTTCTTTCGTCTCCTTCAGTATAGTCTCCACCAGAAACGACCATCCGCCAGGAGGACTGCACTGAGCACTAGGGTGGGTTCACCCAGGACAGATGTCTGTCCTACCAATCCATATCTGGACATACAGACATGCATTCCCTCGCACTCATATATTGGGTTATAGAGGAAAATGAGAAGAGAGGGGCTGTTCACTCTCTTTTTTTGCTCACACAGTGTTCAAATTTCAGAATAAAAGTCCGGAAAAGGGACAATACTAACACATAAGTAACGAAACATATGATTAAATAGATTAGATTTCTCAGACGAATTTGACGGACCACCCCGGACCCCAGACCTAAACCTCATTAGATCTGTTTAAGAGATTTCTCTTCTGTTATTGGAGGAATTGATGTATATGCTGACCAGCTGAGCGATTCATCAGGCCTTAATCCACACATACACGCACACACACACACACACACACACACACACACACACACACACACACACAAAACCCACTATGATGAGTGTCTTTGTGAATGATCATCATGTCTGCTCATTCTCTCTCAGTGAACTCTACCCTTATCTTCTCCACGATCTCTCCATCTTCTTTCACTCTGTCCTACTGTCGCCTTCTCTTTCTTTCAACTCTCACTAATCTCTATCTAACTCTCTCTCTTTCTCTCTCTCTCTGTGTGTGTGTGTGTGTGTGTGTGTGTGTGTGTGTGTGTGTGTGTGTGTGTGTGTGTGTGTGTGTGAAGAGACGGGTCAGAGGTTCGCTCTTATCAGAACTCCCCAGAGACAATCCCACTTCTATGCTTCACTCACAGCGCTACAGACAAACTCTCTCTCTCTCTCTCTCTCTCTCTCTCTCTCTCTCTCTCTCTCTCTCTCACACACACACACACACACACACACACACACACACATTCTTACCCAAATGGAAAATCTAATACACACATGATACAAAGGCACTTGGTTTAATGAAGTGCAGCAGAAACAGCAGCAAATTACAGTACACCCTCCCACCCACACACACACACACACACACACACATCCCAGCTGGATCCCATTTGCAGGCGAAGCGGTTCGTGACTGTGGTGCGAGCGATTGATCCGAGGACAGAAAATTGTTTTGGAGTTCAATAAACATTTAACCCGGGGTGTTCCGTTACAGAACAGATTCAACGCTAAATATAAATATAAAAAGATTAACGACTTAAAAACAGAGCAATGAGGGAAGAGTGTTCCTCACTCAGGATGCTCAGGAGCTCCACTTGAGGTTAATCTCAGATATTCATCCCTCTTTTTATCTCTGGTTTATGAAAATCATTTAATTGTGTGGCTCCCTGGGCTGCAAATCCTCACAGCCACCGTGAATGTAAAATCAGTGGCTTCCAACTGGGAAGATCAGCTGGATGGAACGGGACGCAGAACACTGCACTGACAACAGGCTAAAGACTCTCTTTATCAATCGACATGACGATGATAAACACTGTGGCTCCGTGATTCGTTCTTTGTTTCCAACTGAATTAAGTCCCAGTTTAAACGCCAAAGGAGCTTCCAGTGCATGTTTACTGCTCTGTCCACGTCTACATGCTCGACATGCATACAGACTCTGAGTGATCAGTGAGATGGGCGGGGCATATCATGTCACGGACCCAGATCAAATTTCAGAATAAAAGTCCTGAGAAGAAATAATAAGGATGCATATATATCAAAAATCATTTAAGAAAGATAACATATTATTCTAGATATCCTTGTCAATCTAATTACATTACAATTACAATTACAATTACATTACAAATGATAAAATTCATGATAATCGTTATTTGTATGGTGGTATGAAAAAGGAAATGCAGGATTAGGGATTAGTGTACATAACTAGAGTAAAGATATCATTTTTCTGGACTCGTCTGTGGTGCTTAGCGTATCTGACTCCCAGTCCCTGGGCAAAAGACACCGACACTAACTAACGACAGTTTCCACAGCCTGCTTTCGGCCTAATTGACACTTAGTAAGCGTCAGACAGCCGCGTGGAAACTTGAGCGCAAAGTAAGTGAGACTGCGGGCTGGTAGAAAAAGTGGGACACCTGTCCTGAGCTGTCACTTTTTCAGGGGAACTCACTGTCCGTTTGCTACTTTCAAACTTCCCTAACAAGGAAGACCTTCTTAGGCACCAAAACCCTGCACTGAGTCGAGTGTTGTGACGAGAGGAACGTCTGAACGCTGCAACATTTTCCACAATCTGAAGACATGAAAAGTCCATAAAATGTGTCCATAATCACAACAGCTCACGGCGTCGTGCTAAAACCAACAGCAGATCGAAAGCAGAGGACCCAGACTCTCAGTCCCGAAGATGGCCGTTCTGGATCGATGGCCGCATTACGCTGGCGGTTAAAATAACCCCTTGTTTTTTGTTTTTTTTTCCCCCTTTCTTTCTTCTTCTTCTTTTTGTTTGGAGCTCTTAGAGAGCCATTGTGGTTGATGGGAGGCTATTTAAAGAGCCATCCAATATGCAGGGATGTCAGTACACACTGGCCATAAGGCGTAATTGCCCGTCCATTTGCCTCTGCCTTTAGAGGAAGGATAAAACCAGCCTGTCACCCAGCCGTCAAAGCGAGCAAAGTTTGCAGACAAGTCATGCAGGAAAAGTTTGGCGTGTGTGTGTGTGTGTGTCAGAGAGAGTGTGTTTGAGCATCTTCACACATTCAGAAAGAGAAGAAAAAAGCAGAGCTGTTGTCTAAATCGGTATATAAGGTGTGAAAAAGTCCTGCTTGTTGTCGACAATGTTTCACCGACAAAAGAATTCTGGATACGTTAATAGAGAATGAAGTGTGTTTAAGTGTGAGGGAGTGTGTGTGTGTGTGTGTGTGTGTGTGTGTGTGTGTGTGTGTGTGTGTGTGTGTGTGTGCTGCAGTTTTCTTGTAGAATTCTGGTTTCTCGAACAGAAAGGAGAGTTAATCCCAGTAGAAATGCTTCGCTCCGTGAGCTGTGAAGAGGGCAAAGAGGAGACCGAGAGAGTGACCTTCTCCAACACTCAATAAATACCTCTCTCCTTCATACAGCACCCAAAGCCCCCCTAAATACACTGTCAAGGTAAGATTTATGGTTCTTTGACACAGTGGAACTTCACAAAGCCTTGAATGTTACTCGACACGAACATCTCCACAATATTCACATCTGCTTCTTCAACAGTTCTTCTAAAATTGGTTCAATTACCCTTTAGAACCCTACTCTAATTTTGTGGGAAGTTTTCGAAGGTTGACATACTTTCATTCGCCAAAACAATTCGAAAAGGTTGTAGGACATACTGTAATTTTCAGAAATCTTCAGAAATTCTTTTGGAAATTGATCGTCCAGAGTGTGTTTTTTTTTAATTGTCTGTAATGTTTAGATTTAACAAGGACATTTATAATAAAAGAGACAAATTTACTTCATTATTTTTTATTATTGATCAGTATTTTCTGGACTTTTATTCTGGAATAAACATTATGTGAGCAAAGTGAGCAAACAGCCTCTCCCGTCTCAATTTCCTCTATTAACCAAATATCTGGGTCAGTGACATAATGAGCTCCATCCGTCCAGAGAACACACTTCTACTGCCCCTCAGATCAATTCTGGGGGGCTTTATACTTTTTTTGCTGATGCTTGGCACTGGGCATCCCAGTCTACTGGTCAATGTTTGTGTCTGGATACTTCTGGACATAAATGGTCAGTTTCCTAGTCTTGGACCAAATGTTTCACTATTATGGAACTATATTAATTGAGGTCTGGGCTTAATCTGGGAAAGACGGAAAATGGGTGTCGTTCAAACTTTTGGATATGCAAAACAATGGCTGTTCCTCAAATTACCATTTGTTTACTTCATTAATTATTTAAATATTGAGGCCCAGCAACTCTGGGGACACATTTTAATGAGGTAATGGGGACACAGTCAGCATTTCTAAACGTCTCATCAATGGGATATAAAGTCCCGGCACTGGGCCAGGCAGGAGCAGAACGACATTCTCAAGAGTGACGGTTTTCCATCCAGTACATTTGGGATCAGCTGACCTCACTAATGCACTCGTTGGGCTGAATACAATCAAATTCTCACAGCCATGTGTTAACATTTAGTATAAAGCCTGTACAGGAGATTGCTCCATTGATCTCAGAAGGGACGTTGAAAGGTAGGTGTCTACTAACATCTGGACACAGCAGTGTCCTAATTTATGTGCAGCCATGTGATCCATCTGAATCACCTGAATTCACTTCCTTCTGAAGACTCCTGCAGCTGATCAGTGCTTTAGAAATATGTATGAAACTGATGCAATTCAAATTCAAATTATGTCCAAAAGTGAAAAATAGAAAAATGAAGACACAAGAATTTTGCTGGACAGCGACAATACAGTCAAACCATGGAGAGGGAGAACGGATGGACAGTCTAACGAGCGGAGTGACCCAACAGCCATGACTGCAGACATGCAGTGAGACATTGAGTACAGACATCTACTGATGAGGTGGGTCAGCGTGGTGTTAGGAGTCTGGTCCAAGCACTTGAATGTCACATGACCACACTTGAGAAGATGACAGCAGAATGAGCTTTCTTAACGTCCTTCTTCACTTTGAATATATACAGGGGTTGGACAATGAAACTGAAACACCTGGTTTTAGACCACAGTAATTGATAAGTGGTGATCTAGGGCCTCCTTTTGCGGCCAATACAGCATCAGTTCGTCTTGAGAAGGACATTTTTTGGACACAATCCGGGTTAGCACCCCAACATCCCTTTCAGACAGCTTCCTCTTTTGTCCACAGTTAATCCTGTTGGATGTGGTTGGTCCTTCTTGGTGGTGCTGACGTTACCCTGGATACCGTGGCTCTTGATACATCACAAAGACTTGCTGTCTTGGTCACAGCTGCGCCAGCAAGACGTGCACCAACAATCTGTCCTCTTTTGAACTCTGGTGTGTCCCCCATCATGTTGTGTTCATTGCAATATTTGGAGCAGAACTGTGCTCTTACCTGCTAATTGGACCTTCAGACTCTGCTCTTACTGGTGCAATTAATGAAGATTGGCCACCAGGCTGCTCCAATTTAGCCATAAAACCTCCCACTACAATGACAGGTGTTTCAGTTTCATTGTCCAACCCCTGTAGATATATATACCCAGACTCAGTCTCCCACATGGAGTGGAGTCTCACTGGCAGGTGAGTGGTGTTATCTGCTGTGCCACACCAACAGGTATAAACACAGGTAAACAATTATCAAACTTGTGCCGTTAGGAAAACAGCTTCTGAGGGTTCAAATCTTACTCAGCTCTGCCTCCTACTTCTCACAGCCTACAGCTTACCTCTCCCTCCCTCTCTCTCTCTCTCTCTCTCTCTCTCTCTCTCTCTCTCTCTCTCTCTCCCTGCGTTTATCTGTCAGGTTCCATCCCAGCTGGGCGAAGCACGAATCAATCAGAGTTGACTAGCTCTGGGCTTATCTTCGCCCTCGCTGATTGATTCTGCTCGTTAGCTATAATTTGACGCTCTGTCCCATCTCCTCCAAAGCAAATTAAATCGTAGTAGAGTCGAACGTGCTCCAAGTCCTGCTCTGCTGGAGTGAGAGCATGAAGAGCGTTGGGGATGTGTGTGTATATGTGTGTGTGTGTGTGTGTGTGTGTGTGTGTGTGTGTGTGTGTGTGTGTACTGCTGGCTAGATATGACTAATGGGAAGTGACAGACACATGATGTAGGACTAAAGAGGCTGCTGTTCAACATAGCTCTGGGTCTGTGAGTGTGTGTGTGTGTGTGTGTGTGTGTGTGTGTGTGTGTGTGTGTGTGTGTGTGTGTGTGTGTGTGTGTGTGTGTGTGTGTGTGTGTGTCTTCTTTGCTTCAGGGAACATTGCTACTCTTTACCACTAAAGATCGACAGTATCACCCACACTCTGATACACTCACGAGCACTACGCACAAGTTTTCACACACATTCGGACAGTGTGAAATGACCAGGGTCTGACCGCTGCACCACTGTTGGCTCCGTCACTTGAGCAGTACGCAGTCAGCAGCAGTCTAATGTATCAGACACCCGTAACTCATGAACGAGGTAGAGGAAATGTGCAGCAACAGATGTCCAATCACATATTAGAGTTTGAAATGGGCCTGACGTTTTGCTCTGCACCCAAATCCAGCACCGGCCTGATCCGGTTAGACCCGCAGCGCCAGGCTCTGAGCACGAATCGTAGCTTGAACTTCAGGAGAGTCTGAAACTGACTTAAGCCCAACGAAATTCAGTCCCAAACTGAAAACTGAGCCCATCAATGATTGTCTAGCTATAGAAAAAATTTATGCATTAAAAAAAGTAGTTAAACTGAGCAAATGTTTTAAACATCTCGGAAAATCTGAAGGAAAAGCTCCTTTTTTGGGCAGAAAGTGTTTAAAGTCATATTTTTCCATCACTGTGTTCATTAAAACATCTCCAAACGTCTCGTCATGGGAGCTTTTCCATTAAAAACTCTCTTTTTGCTGAGAAAAATGACTTTAAATAACATTCTCAGGGGCCTAAAACCTCTAAAATACCTGCACCCTCAAGCTTATCCAGTTAACACCTAAACATAAGGGTTCTTCAAGGGTTCTTCAGTAAAGAAAATGCTTATCTATGAACCATGAACACTCAAAGAACTCTCTGCTTTAATAAACTGATTTGAGTGTTGAAAGGGTTCCTCAGATTGGTGGAGAATGTGCTGTAGAGGGTTCTACACAGAACCTTTTAAAAAGGGTTCTGAATGGCACCAAAAAGGGTTCGACTGACATGATAATAATAGTACAACCCTTTTTGGTGCCATATAGAGTTTTCCATTCTAAAAACCATTTTCTTCACTGAAGAACACTTGAAGAACCCTTATTTTTAAGTGTGTAGAACTAAACCGACTGTAAAAGGTGCTACTAAAACTGGCTCTTCTGTGGCATCGCTCCAGTTTTTTTTTTTTTTATCCTCGTGTTTAAGAGTGTCATCTAGGGCCTGTGGGTCTTCCATCTTCTCCAGGTACACGTTCCCCATATGTACAGTTTTGCATGAATTTCCCGACACTCTTGAATAAACTCTTGGGGGAAAAAAGGAACACTTGGCGCTCTGTCTTGTGTAACGGGTGCCATGCACGAGAAAGCTCGGTAATTGGAAAGGTGGCTCGTGCTTGATCAATAGCTTGTTAACAGTCAGCAGCATATCTTCATGGAAAGCAGGCGAGAGTTTTTCCTCACAGCGAACGCGCTGAGATAACGCAAGCAGGCTCACTACCATCGCCTCCAACTTGGGACACGAGGACGGACACGTCTCATTTTGAGAGATTTCTTTGGCGATGAAGGTGCGAGGGTTTAGGTTATGGCTGTGAACCAGTAGGAACCTGGAGATATGATCTGTATCACAATACAGGGTTAAGATTTTATCAAACGTCAGAACTGTTATAGTAAAAATACACATGATTATAGAATATAGATCATATGTCCTATATATGAAATCAAAAAATCGATGGGATCTGAAGAGCCTCCACTCCAACCCTCCAAAGAATACAGTGGCGTCTGTCCATCACATCTGAGGAGCTAAATGGAGAGCAGGAGACCTTCCCTGAGGTCATGGAGAACCTCACTCTCAGGTGTCAGTTCAGAGGAATTCCCATATATATAGTTTTTGAGATCATAAAGACATTACATCGCAATATACTGTTATTATTTTGCACATAAATCACAAAATCTGTGATCAACACAAATGTTGACATCCTTCCTCCTGCATGTCAGTCTTGCTGTAACTTCACTCTTGATGTTTCACTCTTGAGCCATACAGTTACCGGTCTACTTATCACTCCAGACACGTGGAACATTTCGGAATATATAATATAAAGATTCCTACTAATGATTTGAAAGCTGTCAGGCTGTTCCGAAGCAGCACGTTCACGTTTAATGCTGTTCATACATTTATCTGCTACCTAACTGGTGGAACATCACCAAAACCATCGACTTCAAACCTCCAAAGTGCGATTCCAAAGTTTATCAATGAAAACGTGTCTGTTTAGACCATCCAGGTGTGGAGTGTGTGTGTGTGTCTGTGTGTCTCACCTCATCCTTGTCCTCCACCTGTATGGACAGGGGCAGGGCGAAGCCCACCTGGGCCAGTTCGGTGATGCGCACACGGTACTCAGAGCTGTTAAACTTGGGAGCGTTATCGTTCTTATCGATGAGGAGGATGGTGAAGTTAGTGAGGACGAAGGCAGTGGAGGGGGTACGATCATCTAACAGCTCTGTACCCTACAAACACACACACACACACACACACACACACACACACACACACACACACACACACACACACACACACACAGAGAGAGAGAGAGAGAGAGAGAGAGAGAGAGAGAGAGAGAGAGAGATTAGATTAGAATCAATTTCTGTTCTTTGACTATACACATGTGCCAAAACATTATAACCACTTTACAAACATACAGCTGGTTCTCTGTTCTAACCTGATGAAGAATGGATCTGACTTTTGAAGGGGTCCCGTGTGACCTTTATTGGTTGATTCACATAAATTTATTGGTTGAATCACATAAATATCTCTTCTAAGCAGCTGCCGAGCTCAGAGCTGATGTCCAAAAAAGCAGGAGAAGATGCAGCTGTTTCCTCACTTTGTAACGCAATTGAAAAATGGAAGTTCACAGGACCGGTGCGCGTCACTGAGATGAAGGAATGCACTTCGTCAACATTCCTCTGGATTGGTACAGTTTTAGGAATAAGATCATAGTAGATCATAATCGTGTATCAAATTACAAACACCAAAAAAATGATGTCATACTTCACACTCAACATACAGAGCAGACACCAAAAATGGCTCATCTCACATTGAAGCATACAGACCAACTGGCTGTGAAATTCACACTTCCAGCACCAACATATGGCACCTAATCAATCGAGTAAAAGAACATCTGAACAGCTTGTGAGGCAGCATGTTCTTTACATGTTCCTAGTGGACCCTTAAGAAAGCAGCCCAGAAGAAAGCAGCTGAAACTCTGAGGAAAGAGGATGAGATGGGTCTTTAATTACACTCCCTGCCTTCCTGAACACACTGCACGTCTTAAGCACTAATTGAGCTGGATTAGTTTTACTGCAGGAAGCTCCGTAACACAGGATTCAACTGACGGGAATATTGTGGAGGCAGTGTTTTAAACGGGTTATTATATTATCACGAATATATAAGACATTTGTTAACTTACATGCCGGTATTATGAACATCATATCTCATGATCAGAGTAACCTACAGACATTATACACACATCGCTACAAGATATCCCCAATATAACCACACGTGCCACACATCACAGATCATTATCCAGTAATCCCAGTTTAAATACCAAAGGAGCTTCCAGTGCATGTTTACTGCTCTGTCCACATGTACATGTACTAATCAGAGAGAGGGGGCGGGGCTAATTATGTCACCGACTCAGATATTGGGTTATAGAGGAACGTGAGAAGGGAGGGGCTGTTCACTCTCTTTCTTTGCTCACACAGTGTACAAATTTCACAATAAAAGTCCTCTGAGCAAAACTGAATACGACAAAATGCATGGAAATTCACACAAATATTAAAGTTAATTTTTACATCTCAGATTAAGACAAGTTTGAGTGTCCCAAGATATCTGGCATGCGCGAGTGCCTCCGATAAATAGTTAAACAGTATTAATTTACACATTATTATTAAATATGTGCTTATTTTGAGCTTCTAAACTACACCTTAAACAGGGCTGCCGTGTTGAATCGGGGTTTGCACTTCTAACCCAGTAGGCACAGCCCTACCTGCAGCCATACATCTTCTGCATGTGGTCCACACTCGAGACGAGGGACCCGGAGTGTCAGTGGGAATGACTGAGGCTGAAAGAATGATCTAATGAAAGGACGGAATAGTCATAATCTCACATAAACGGCTGCTCTTCAGTTCAATCAGCTGAGGCGGGAGGCACAAGAGTCAGCGCAATCACAGATAAGTGGGGGCAATGTGAGGGGCAATGCAGGAAAACACACACACACACACACACACACAGAAAATTATAGATATACTGTGCTCACAATACATTTTGTGCTGGTATAAAAGTTTCATCATGTTTAAGAAAACACACTCTTCATCAAAAAATAGTTGCACCCAGAAGGAATCAGCTGACAGCCAACTCTATTTTCTATTTCTATTTCTACACTGTCGTATTCCATTCATGTAACATTACAATGTTATGATAAAATGAGGACATATAAAAGGAAAACATATGGAAACACAGCAGCTCTGTATACCGTGTGCAAAAACAGAGACCCAAAGGAATCTCAATTTTTCTGACTTTGCAAAAATCCTTTAATTATAAATTTTGTTTTGACAGCTACTAGCTGTGTGCTTCGGTATCAGCGCTCTCATGCAGACACCTTGCATCTCCAAAATACAACTGCACAGCAGAAGAAAAGCCTTCTGTCTCTCACTTCGCATCTACAAGGTGCACAAGGCAACTCGGTAAGAGCGTCTAACAGAGTGGGCAGCGTGTGGACACAGTGTTTAAACACTCCAGCAGCACCGCCGTGTCCAATCTGCTTGTACCAGCACACCCCACACTAACACACCACCACATAATAGCTGTGGTGCTCCGTGGTGGTCCTGTGGGGGTCCTGAGCATCGAAGATCAGGGTGGAAGGAGGAGAATAAAGTCTGTGATTATAAAGCTACAAAGTGCTGCTGTGTGGACAGAGCGAGGACAGTGAGATAATGTCTTAGTGTAATGCCTGGCAGGTGTACAGGACAATGTCCTTCACAGGTTGTTGGTTTCTCTGCTCCAACACATTTGGTGATGGAGTAAAGAAACAGAAACGATCAGAAAGTCAACTTGCTTCCAGCACTGAAGTGTCCACAGATCGAGCAGCACTAGTAGGGACACGTTTACACCCTCGCTCTGCCTTTCACCCTCCTGTCGTCTGTAATCGCTGTAGCTGATGTACAGAGAGCAAAAGAAGAATGCGCTGTCTCTATCAGAGCTCCAATAATAGTAATTGGAGGAGAGATGAGAGCCAGCTTGTAAGTTGCCAACAATCACAGAATTTTATCGTTTAACCCCCCCCTCCAACACCACCTCAGCACCCCCTCACACACCCCATAGAAAAAGCCCCTGAATGCACTGACCTCGAGCGCAGTGTATTTCTGCACTTATCCAAAGCTTTGTGAAGTTGAGAAATTAGTTTTATTACTGCATTGCTCTCAAAGTCCGATATCTCCGCGGCCGAGAGCAGAGCAGGCAGGAAAGAGAAAAGAAGTGGAAGAAAATCCATAACTTATGAATATGTTTTTTGGAGATGTTCCTTTTGCCTCCGCTTCGTTCCGCGCGCAGCTCGGGCGTTCGGAGAATCGACAATTTAGTGGAGAGACGGCCACAGCAACAAGGGGTGCAATCAACAAAAATAACGCGATTGCACATGCTGCGATCGATACGTGCCACACAGGTACACAGCCAATATCACAGTCAGTAAAGGCCTGGAGCAGCTGTAATCCAGAATAATAACATTAATGAACAAGGACACATAGCTGGACCTTGAGGCCTTACAGCGTTACTGCAGGAAAGAGATTTCTACTGATCACTGTAAACGGTCAAAATCAGCACAGTGAACCATGACAAACCCTTACAGAAGAAGACATTCATATTCTTAAATGACCGTCACCAGATTCGGACTCGTTTTGGAACATCACACAATGAACGCTGGTGTTCGTCCTGAATTTGAAATTGGAAAGACTCTAATATTGGACTCAAACATGAAAGTTGAGGTCCTCTCACAGCGGGTTACCCAGCGATAAACTGCCTTTGAAAATTAAGGATAATCATATGTAAACAAAATGAAAATATGCAAATGAACAGAGAATCCCACCAATGTCGGACTGTTTTCACAAACCAGAACATCTGAGGATTAATGGAGGAAATAATCAGCAAAGTCCTGCATAATCATTAGATGGATACAAAGAGAGACACAATAGTTCCACCTTAAATGCAGCTCCAATGCAGCTCTACAGCACCTTTAATGCAGCTCTACTGCATTAGATTCAGCACTAATAATTCAGCACTAATACAATTCAGGCTCTAATGCAGCTTTGGTGAGCTCTAATGCTAATTCAGTGCTAATTCATCTCTAATTCAGCTCTAATGCAGCTCAAATGCAGCTTTAATTCATCTCTAATTCAGCCCTAATGCAGCTCATAAATGACGGCTTTTAATTCATCTCTATTTCAGCTCTTATTCTGCTCTAATTCAGCTTTAATTCATCTCTAATTCAGCTCTAATGCAGCTCAATGCAGCTTTAATTCATCTCTAATTCAGCCCTAATGCAGCTCTAATGCAGCTTTAATTCATCTCTATTTCAGCTCTTATTCTGCTCTAATTCAGCTTTAATTCATCTCTAATTCAGCTCTAATGCAGCTCAAATGCAGCTTTAATTCATCTCTAATTCAGCCCTAATGCAGCTCTAATGCAGCTTTAATTCATCTCTATTTCAGCTCTTATTCTGCTCTAATTCAGCTCTACTGATTTTTTTTCATGACAAGCTGCTGTGAACTTTTGACAGCCTTCCCACTGCAAACTATTTACTCTCCCAGCATCTGTTATGTTCTATCCATACAGTTTAATTACGGCCAAATTAAACGGTTCCAAGTGTCGTTTAAACTTCATCACATCTTTAAAACGGCCTTCGCAGTGAACTGTGGCCTTTAAAAAGGAACAAATGAAATAATAATGAAGTGAAAGCTGCTCTGTTTATATGGAGGAAAATATCAGTCATTTGAAAACTTCTGAAGCACAGAGTGAAGTAGAGGGAGAGAGAGTGCGAGAGGGAAAGCGAGAGTGAGAATGAGAGAGTGAGAGAGGGAGAGCGAGATTTTCCATGCACCCCAAGGCCTACACTAAGCTTACAGACAGATGAAGAGACAGGAACAAAGTGTTTCCATTGCTCTGGCTGGTTGGGCACACACACACACACACACACACACACACACACCTCCCCCCCACTCCACCCTCCACTCCCTACACACACACTTCCTCTAGCCTTTGGCCATGGAACTGTCAGCAGGTCACGGAGATAACGATAACAAGACTCTCCACACTTCATTCCCTCTCTCTCTCTCTCTCTCTCTCTCTCTCTCTCTCTCTCTCTCTCTCTCTCTCTCTCTCTCAGCAGTAGATGGTCTCTCTGAGTGTTCTTAATAGTCCTGAAGCCTCACAGAGTATTAGCTCACCCATCCTTACTGTATGAGAATTACTTACAGTAAGTGGACATTTCTAAACTGCTCTTATAAAGATAAGAGAAGCATCAAAGATCTTCAGGCACAAAGCAGTGACCCATCTGAACGTCAACATCACTGCACTCCACAGGGCTTCAGCCCTTCCAGCCACAGTAAATCTATAATGAACGGTATGATCATAACAGTAAATGTAATTTAAAAATACATGACCGACATAGAACATTGCTCTAGTGGTCAGTTGGTACTGTGAACGATTACACTGGGTCAGCATTGGGTGCTGTCCTATACAAAGTCTACTTTTGGGTAGTGTACCTGTCACCGAAAGATCCTTGACTGCAAGCCTAAAGACTCATGACTTAACCAGCGAATCCAGGTTCTGTTGGGGATTTGACAAAGTTCACCATTGTGCTGGTGTGATGATCTGATGGAGGAGCCATCGCATTCAACCAAAAGTCACCCCTAGTACTGATATGAGGGACACTAAGGACATCCTGTGACCATGCGCTGCCTCTCATGCCAGGGCTTCCAACTGGCATTTACAGCAGGATAATGCTCCCACACACAGCGAGGGTTCCCCAGGAATATGTCTATCACGTTGCAACATGTGCCTGCTCACCAAATCGAGGGTTTATGGGACCAGCTGCAACATATGTGAGTGCAAGGTGCAGAACCTGCACCTCGGATAACTCTAAAAGAACCTCAGATAACTCTACAAGCTTTAACCTTACAGGATTCAAGGTCAGGTGATGCACATTTCAAAGAGAACAGCAAAAAGTCACACCACCTGAATTAAATCCCAGTTTAAATTCCCAGTACAGCCTCAATCTGCATACAGACTCTGACTGATCAGAGAGGGGGGGCGGGGGTAATGACATCACCGCCTCAGATATTGCGTCATAGGGGGAAATGAAAAGGTAAGGGCTGTCTGCTCTCTTTCTTTGATCCCACAGTTTTCAAATTTCAGAATAAAAGTCCTGATGGATTATAGTACATACATAAATAATAAAAAATAATAAAGGACGTTAAGGTTGTTTTTGACCTTTTGTTTTTGTGTTTCAAATGTATAATTATTAATATCCTTTTCAATTTAATCGTTAGAAATAACACATTACAAATAACAATTTCCAGCAAGATTTTTGAGAAGTGTTTTAGTCCTTATAAGCAAAAAACTCATAAAAAAACGACAACAATTGTACATGCAAGTAAACCTTGGATCAAAACATGATCAAATTCATACAAATATTCATATTCATTTACATTTTACATCTCAAACGAAGACACATTTGAGTAGCGAAGGATCCCATGAAAATAACAGTACCTGGTACGTGTGACTGTCTCCTATAAATACATTGTAATGTTTTGAATATCTTCCAAAATTGGCCTGGGGTTCTAAAGGTCAAGCAGTGAGTGGAGTTCACTGAGCTGAGCTCCCCCTGCTGGCCATAACTTAAATAACGTTACAGTGTTTGAAATGCAATGACTGAGAATATAAGGTACGTGGTTCCTGTATCAGTGGTACGAAGCCCAAGCAAAGCTATGGTATTGAAATACAAACCAACCTCCAACCTTCACAACATTCACCCACTTCAGTGCTGCCCCTGACATGTGACACGTCTGGACTGTACACATACCCTCACTGTGAGAGTGAATCCTGCAGAATACAGCGGGTTCTCTCGGTCCAGCCGGCCATTCACGGTCAGGGAACCACTGATGTAGTCCAGTGCAAACACGCTGTTGGTGTTTCCTAATGAGCAGAAAGAGAAACAGAAGGAACGAGTGAGCAGAGACCTGCAGGAGAGTTTTCCAGCATTGTGAGCATGAACAAGAGACTCTAATCTGTGTGAAAATACTTTACACAAGTAGAAATCAGATACGATGAGGAGACACAATACATGGACAAAAGTATTGGGACACACGCTCATTCATTTTTCTTCTGAAATCAAGGGGGTCTGTCCTGCTGCTGTGCTGTCCAGGGAATGCGCTCTACTTGACTTTGCAGCCTTGCTGTGAAGATTTGATTGCATTCATGAATCTTAGTGAGGTCAAGATGCTGGATGATCACCAGCCCTCCTCATCCACAACTTGTGCCCAATTGGCAATACTATTGGCAGTACTTCTCTACAGGGACTAGACAAGCTGTGTATGTGTGTGTGTGTGTGTGTGTGTGTGTGTCTGTGTGAGCAATGGATGCAACCCAGTGTAGCCCGATGCATTAATTAGAAGAGGTGTCCGAAAGTATTTGGACACACAGTGCATTAAGAGAAACAAAAAGCTGTTTTAACTTTTTAACTTTCATGTCTAGAGTCGCCGAAAATGACTTTAGTGGTAAACATCCACTGACGTCCAGAGTCTCTGCTTTTGTTTTGCTACAGTTTTTTTAATGCAATGGCAGAAATATATGTTTAATTATTTCTGCATCTTTCTGCAGCACAGTCTATTAAGCTCCAGCAGCACAAACTTAAACCATATCAATCTGCCAGACATAATTAGTGTGCAGCGAGGAAACGGTGAGAAAATCCTTAAACATTGTAAACTGTGAAACATTTATTTGATACTTGAAAAACAGAAATAATGAAGAGTTAAATACAAGAGCAGATAATAAAACGGAGACGGGAGGAACATTAAATATCACATCATTAAAGTAACAAAGCCATTAAAGAACCACTTTTGTTTCAATAAAGTAAAGATTTTCTCAATATCTTCAATATCTCTTCACCTCCCTTATCTTCTCCAAACCCTTTACTCTCTCAGTTTCTCATCTTTCACTCAATTTCACTCATCTCTTTTCTCAGTTTCTCCTTTCTTCTCAAACTCTACTTATCTCACTCTCAACCTCTCCACTCTAGTCCTCTGTTCTTCTCCGTTTCTCATCTTAACCTTTCTTCTCCTAACACTACACTCAGTCGTTTTCTCAGCCTTTCTCCTCTTCTCTTCTCTTCTCTTCTCTTCTCTTCTCTTCTCTTCTCTTCTCTTCTCTTCTCTTCTCTTCTCTTCTCTTCTGTTCTCTTCTGTTCTCTTCTCTTCTCTTCTCTTCTCTTCTCTTCTCTTCTCACCCTGTCCTCTCAGCATCTTCTGCCATCAGTTCCTCTTCTTTCAATCTCTGAACCTCTCATTGCCTCTTCTCGTCTTTTCAATCACTCTTCTCTTCTCTTCTCCTCTTCTTCTCTTCTCTTCTCTTCTCTTCTCTTCTCTTCTCTTCTCTTCTCTTCTCTTCTCTTCTCACCCTGTCCCCTCAGCATCTTCTGCCATCTCAAAAACTTCATCTTCTGTTCCATCAGTTCCTCTTCTGTCAATCTCTGAACCTCTCATTGCCTCTTCTCGTCTTTTCAATCTCTCTTCTCTTTTCTTCTCTTCTCTTCTCTTCTCTTCTCTTCTCTTCTCTTCTCTTCTCTTCTCTTCTCTTCCCTTCTCTTCTGTTCTCTTCCCTTCTCTTCTCTTCCCTTCTCTTCTCTTCTCTTCTCTTCTCTTCTCTTCTCTTCTCTTAATCGCTGAACCTCACTTCTTCTTTACTTCTTTCTCCCTCTCCCACTTCCACTCCCCCACTTCGTCTCCTGGTCTCGTCTCTCCTCTTTGGCTCTTATCTCTACATTCAACTCCACTCGCATCTCTGTTCGGCGCCATTGTTATGCTAAATTGGACATGACAAAATCTTTTGCGTGCTGAATTGAGATTGAGCGCGTCAGGCCATGCACCAGCACCCCGGCCTGCTTCGTCTCAGATACCTCGTGCTCGTGCATTTCAATACAGACCTCAGCCATCGCACAATGGAGATCAAACAAAGGGGACTCCTTGGCTGACGGAGGGAGCTTGAAATGTGTATTCCTCCACGCGACACCAAAAACAATTTAAACATGCTTATTAATTCATTTTCCACAACAGCGCCACAAAAAAAAACACCCCAAGCATAGATTAGAGGCTCTGCTGACCTGGTTGTTTTGATTGAAGAAATGGCATCTTTACTTTAGGAGGCTATAGACTGGGGAGGCCGGACTGATTTGAAAATGATGATAATCATCTCGGAGTAGAAATAGAAACAGATTCCCCAGGGAGAGGGGAGAATATTGGGCTGTTGCTCAGGGGTGGGCAGTGAGGCACATCACTGATTACATGTTAGTATTAGTGGGGAGAACGTTGTCACACACTGCTGTATCACCGCAACTTAAAGCAGTATTATGGAGAACCGCTCTTTTTTTCGTTCATGCTCTCCACCTAGAGGAGGAGAGTATAACTGCCCCGCCCACTTGACCAGAGTTACATAGTGCAGTTAGCGGCGTGCCGAGTCTGCGGCGGCACTGACAGAGCGCCAGTCTCACTTCCACAGGACAATGGAACATCACAAAGATGCCGGAGTTGTTATTTAAAGCTAAAAGTGCTATATTATGTACATAAATTGTTCTACATCACGTTTCACTTACATGGAACAACACAAAGCAGCCTAAACCTCCATGCCTTCCTGCAGTGCTGAAAATAAATAAATCAGTGCTGCCTCATAGCTTCAGAGCTTAACAAACTGTACTGCTTTTCAAACGCTCACTGAAACTCAAAGACCACACCACATATGACAGTGTAGGCACGTAAGCACAGCCTACGTGAAGCGCGAACAGCCCAACGTCTGGTCTACACCGCCTCCGGCTCCGTCGTGCAGCTGCTTCAGGTGAGAAAAGCGGCCTTCGTTTCTCTTTTTGCTTTCTAATTAAACAGCAGCTTCACTACGAAACACATGCAGCACATCTGCTTATTGTGATAGAACAGGGCGATTTTTATTAGCACATGGAATTTGGAAACATTTCACCATTTATTTAACGACGTCCTTGAGCAGGAAGGATGAAGGAACGGAGGGAAAGAATGGCTGCAACAGTTTTTATTGTTACATTCATGCAGAATATTAAGCTTTTTTTGCAGGATGTTTCCGTAGTTTGACATCATTTTGTTCAACATAAACACAGAATAGTATTCATACCAGATACTGTTACTGTCAGGAGATCCTGGACCACTCAAATTAAAAAATTTAACCACGTTTTGATCAAAAATTTACTACAGATGTTGTGTTTTTCTTGCTTTTAAAAACTACAAACACTCGATATCTATAAACTCTTATTGTGAAATCGATTATCTAGAGTACTTGATGAGTTATTTGATATAATGATTAGATTGACAAGGAAACTTACAAGAATAAATTCTACGAAATACTCAAAATACACCATTAGTCCAAATAAAATGAATTGCCTTTAGCCCTGCCCTCTCTCACTGACCGGTCAAAGTCTGTAATGCAAGTCAAGCCATGTACACATAACACCCACTGGATGCTGCTACTGTATTAAAACTGGGAGTTAATTCAATTGGAAACGAGAAAACCTTGCTGTTTTTAGTTTGTTATGATATGGGCATCATGACTGTACGTTACTCTGACCCTGAAGCCTAGAAAACAGCATGCAACTACCCAAAAAGTGTGGATTTGAAGTTCTAAGACACGATGAATAAGCAGGTGTCCCAATACTTTTGTCCATATAGTGCACTGAAAGCCTATATAGTGGTAGAATGGTCAAGCTAGCCCTACAAGCTGTGCAACAGCCAGAATCTACAAGGTGGGTATGTCTAATAAGCGGTCAGTGAGTGCAGTGGGCAATTAGTTTAGTACGTCAGAGCATACACCAGCTTGTTAGGTGGTACATCCCTGATCCTGACTCTGAAAAGAAAAACAGGCTCCCCAGCCACCTGCTGTCCATCTCGCAGCTATGAAATCCGCCCTGGTCACAGCACATCATCTCCAATGCTGAGGATAGCCCGTCCTCGGTCCAGCCCTCAGATGCTCTCCTCCACTATCTTCGTGTAGCAGACAATTTAGCACACCAGCCTCTCCATCAGCCCAGAGCTCAGCGAGGCTAACAGAGCCATGCAAATTGTCCCGTAGTTACGGGGTAGCAAATGTGCATACAGATAGTGATGCTCGGATGCATCTGTCAAGTCAGCCAAGCACCAAATTAGTGGGCACAGAGTCAGTGAATAATTTCATTATGACATGGAGGCACAACACAGAAGTTTGGAGCTCAAACCACACAATGGAATGGGATGAAGGAGAAGATCTGAGGTTGGAAGTCGTATAATGGGTTAGAAAGAGACTTGTTACAGTGATGCCCTTAATGAAGGTGTGGCACGGGCAGCCACCGTACCATCTGACCTCTTCAGCCTCCGCCACCGGCTCCCCAAACCTTGGTTTGTTCATTGGTCTTAAGTAGAGCTGAAGGTTTTCTTCCCGTAGCCCTTATTTTTTGGGAAACTTGTGGGTAGTGAGTTGGAATATCTGGCCTCACATACATTCCTTTTGCTGCTGCCTTGTCTTGGTCTCCTCCTTTGGGCACCTGCCCACTGGCCACAAGGGCAATAAGAGGGTTTTTAAACGCTTACAACCTAAAAACCACAGGTTATGCCACATACACAGCAACAAACTACAATAAAAACCATGTTGGAATCATCATTGTTCAGCTATAATTCACTGATTTCCAACTGAATGGAATCCCAGTTTAAATGGGTGGACGTCCACATGGACAGAGCATAAACATGCAATGAATATCTTCTATGGCATTTAAACTGGGATTTGATTTAGTTGGAAACCAGTGGATTTAAGCTGTTTTCCTACCAGGATTAACGGTGTCTTACAGTTTTAGTGTATCGTGTATGTAGGTTGCTTTGATCCTGAGTTATGAACCCTGGAAACAGCATGTAACTGTCTGCGAATCTCAGGTTCTAAGAGTCAGACTAGGCCTTTGTTAACTGATTGAAAGGTGATCACATGATCCAATTACAGTTGTATATGTGTATCTACCCAACAACGTCTTCACTAAGTAGTGCTGTTAGCGTCTGATTGCACTGGGCCTTACGGCCTCTATAACCCCCTGCCAGCCGGAGTCAAGTGCAGTAATGTCTGAGCATTTAGGAGCACAGAGTAATCAGCAGTAGCTGAGTGTGGTCGTGTTGACGGAGGAAAGGACAGGGGAGATTAACCCTGGGGCATGACAGCCTGTGGTCACTGCACAGTGGGGCCTGGCTGGGCCATTGTTGGCTGGATAGTGGGGTGACGGAGGGCCAGTAGCGGCCAGCCGAGGCTGGCAAAAGGACAAGGCCTTCTGGGTAATTATTGAGGATTGAGGGCGAAAGGTGACGGCCAGAATGGAAAAAGAGGGGTGGGAAAGTGGACTGTCTATAAATTGAGTCCTGACAAGTGTGTGTGTGTGTGTGTGTGTGTGTGTGTGTGTGTGTGTGTGTGTGTGTGTGTGTGTGTGTGTGTGTGTGTGTGTCAGTGTGTTAGTGTGTGAGTGTTTCAAAGCAGCAGCCTCCCTATTAAAGACTATCAGTGGGCACAAAGACAGACACAGTTTGAAACATACAAAATCAAGGACAGAGTAAGTCTGGACGATATTCATACACGATATATATCACAATATTCTGACACTGTGACAAAAGAAATTTTTTAATATTATTTGCTGCACCATTAGGAAATCATTGCAATCCCACACTTCCTTCTGGGGGAAACTATTTGCGCATTTGTTCCACGAAAGAGACAAAGAGGGCGAAAATATCTTTAGCAGCCAGAAAATGTGCTGAGTAGTTGTAAGAGTTGATGTGGAGTTTTTGTCCCACCCCTTTTGGAAATCCCAGATCCAACCAGAATAAAGGAGCGAGCTGAGTGATACCCGCTTTGTGACTGGTCATGCAGGATGGGTCAATGTGGCCATCACGGCTCTAAATTGTTTTTGTGTGCTTCAGCAGCTTGGCCAGAATGCCAATATAGCTCAACAGCCGTTTACTGAACGGCCCACTGCCCCTCACCTGTCGCTCACACCTGTGGAGGTGGAGGCACACAGAGAAACACACAAACGCAAACTTGTATTTCTATTTAATAAAAGCAGATCTAACACACATTGTGTATAAACTACATATACTTATTATTATTGCACATACTGTGCATATGTACTTACAGCCATAAACGTTTATGAGTCCTTGGTAAACATAGATTGAGGAAAGGTGGTCCAGTGCAACGAACGTCTCATTAGATGTGTGTAAAATGTGTCGTATGTGACTGCATTTGGACCAAAAGCCAAAGTGTGAAGGAAGGAACTGAATGTGCAGGTGTCTGGAAGCGTACGTTCATACAGGTCTACCAGAAGCGGCAGAAATCCCAGTTTGCATGCCACTCCGCTCCATATGTTGGCGGTCTGCAGTTCCCTGAGGTTCTTTTAGCAATTGGTGAAGGACCTGCATTGACTTCTAGAACCAATTCTTGCCTGGAAGTGAAGCGACGTCAGCTCCTGTTCCAACCATTTTGTCTTTCAGCCATAATTCTCATGAGAATGTCCTGTAGACTGGGATTTCTGCCAGTGGTGGTGACCTTCACACCTTCCTGTAGCTATCGTGAAGTGTAATTTATTGCATTTTAATATAATTATTATCATTTTTAAGACCATAGATTTACACTGCATACATATAGATATTCCTGCGGTACCAGCTCTGTTGGAAGCTACAGCAGCAGTTCTGGTGTTTGTAGCGGTGATAGCATAGATAGTTCCAGGTCCTTGTGAAACATCTGGTGTTTGGGCAATTTTGCACCAGTTAGAAGCAAACCCATTGATAATGGTACTGGCCTTAATGTTCACAAAATACATAATATCCCACACACCTGCAAAATCAGTGCCTCTTCTCAGTCTATGACTCACATCACACACCCCGCAGGTATTTACAACAGGATCATCCTCAAATTGGTACCTCCTAAATGGTGACTTAAAATTAGTCCGGGAAACATATGTATTACATATGTGTAATTTTATATATATATATATAAATATATAAAACCCTGCTCCTGTATTTAAAATGATTACACACACACACACACACACACACACAGATTTGGCAAGGAAACATGCAATCTGCATACATGAATATACAGACGAATACATTTGCAAACTAAATAATCCATGCGTGCATATCTGCATATGTATGATATTCCACACGTACACACTCAAACTGTCTCTATAAAAAAAATCACTTGGTTTTTAATAACTAACGGAAAAATGAAGGTCATATCTGAACCACTATAAACCCTTGTTTGCCCCCTCAAGACCCACTCAGCATGTGTGTATGCACACACACTCATACACACATAACCTGTAAAACCTAGTGAGCCTTTAAGTACCAAGATGCTGACCGTGCTGTTGTTTATGGTACACCCCAACTATGTGTGTGTGTGTGTGGCGGTTGGAGCTTTGGCCATGGCAGAATAGGCTTGGTTTCACTGGGCGGGCAAGCACACCAGTAAGAGTCCTTGGACAAGACTCCCAACTCTACATTCTCTACATCGTCGATGTTTCTTTTGAAAGCAAGGGTATGAACACTTAGAACCGGCACTTTGCGGGCAGTTACTTGCTGTGTTCTAGGCTTCATATCTCAGGATCAGAGTCACCTACAGACATGATACACATATCACAACACTCTGCAAGACCTCCTAGTGTAAGGACTTATCGGTGAGTAATCCAGCTCAGAAAAGCTGGTAATGCCAGACCACGATTGGCATGACCAACCTGGTTAAACAGCATGGTGTTTCTGGTTGACCAGCTTTACCAGCATGAACAAGGATGATTAATCTGATTTAACTTGGATGACCAGCACTTAAACGACCAACCATCTCAACCACCACCAGCTACAATATATATATATATATATACACAGATGTTATAGTGGGTTCCTTATTCAGGACCATGTTCCTGTATATTTGATTTAGTCTGTTCATGTTTATTAAGCATTTATTTACACAGTATTTATTTGGTATTAGTGAGGTCCAGTTCATCCCAAAAGTAGTAGATGGAGTTCCATGATTTCCAGAGAAAACAGCTCTACTGCTCCTCAGCTACAAATGCTGGGGGTTATTATATCCCTCTTGCCCATGCCTGGCATAAGACAAGGTGCCAATAGGTTCCTGTTTGTTTATCTACTCCAGAGAGTCCTATTGTTTTGTCAGTACTTCTCTTACGGGACTAGAAAAGCAGTGTGTGTGTGCATTTGCACATCTGTATCAGCAACGGGTACTTAAAGTAGCTGAATGCATTCATTTGAACAGGTGCCCACAAACATCTGGACTTCTAGTGGATATCTAGTGGAATCTGAACCATCATGTCGCAGCTGTAGTGAGAGAATCCCTTTTTGATTATTTTCATTTCTTATTTACCAAAACAGCATGTGGTCTCTCTCACTTGTGCCTCCCAGCCATTCAAAAGCTTTCAACACGTTGGAATTTTAAGATGATTTGGCCAAATCCGTGGAAAACCCTGCGGAAAAAAAACTGCTGGTGGTGAGATTTCTCGTGACTGCGACAATATGTCTGCTCACGATGAAGTTCGGAAGTTGCTCTGAGCTCCTGAGGCACTTCAACAAGAACGTCCTGAAAATGAATGCACGGCCTCATGGGTGTGGACGGGTGCCGAGGCAGCCGAGGCTTCTTCCACGCTGGTTCCTGCTTATAGAAGATGTGCTGTTGCTGTACTTTGGGTTTATGTTCGAAGCTCATGAAGAAGTTTCCAACAGAGTTGTGTTTAAAATAGGTCTGAAATATTTCATTATAGTTCAACAATTGTGTTATTTTATACATGATTTGCTTCAAACAGTACCGTGCATGAGTTTCTTCTGCAGATATTGAATGTAATTTGATCATTTTTTAATTCCCAGTTCAAAATCCCAGTTTAACTGCCAAAGAAGCTTCCAGTGCATGTTTACTGCTCTGTCCACATGTACATGATCAACCTGCATACAGACTCTGACTGATCAGAGAGAGGGGGCGGGGCTGATGATCAACCTGCATACAGACTCTGACTGATCAGAGAGAGGGGGCGGGGCTGATGCTCAACCTGCATACAGACTCTGACCGATCAGAGAGAGGGGGCGGAGCTGATGCTCATCTTGCATACAGACTCTGACTGATCAGAGAGAGGAGGCGGGGCTGATGCTCAACCTGCCTACAGACTGACTGATCAGAGAGAGGGGGCGGAGCTGATGATGTCACTGAGCCAGATATTGGGTTAAAGAGGAAAACAAGAAGGGAGGGGCTGTTTGCTCTCTTTGTTCGGTCACACGGTATTTCAGAATAAAAGTCCTGAGAAGGGATAATACTGACACATACATAAATAGCAAAAATAATCATTGTAATAATAACTGTCAATCGAATCAAACAAAATTTACAAATAGCTAATCAAAATTATGGCATTTTCAGCTCAAAAACACTCTGAGCGAAAACATTTTGAACAGTAGTGTAATTAATTACTTTAACACCTACGATGAAAAGATTTAATAGAAAGTGATGTGACTGATCTTAAACACAATAAAGTTCAATCATGTAATAACATATTTATTATTATTATTTATGCATGTGTCTGACTGTGTATGTGTGTGTGTGTGTGTGTGTGTGTGTGTGTGTGTGTGTGTGTGTGTGTGTACAGGTCAATACAAAGATGTGAGACATGGGCAGATTGCCAAACCTCTCACATTATCACCAGTAGTGAGCTGGAAAATGAGAAGCTGAGGCATCCGCAACGTATACGTGTGACTGAATTCACACACCCACATACACACACACACAACACACACACACACACACACACACACACACACACACACACACACACACACACACACACACAGCAAATCAGTAACTTTATGATATTAAATTAGAAGACAAATGATGAAGATAATGTTTAGTAATGGCACTGAAACAAACCCAAACATGCTCAGAACAATTCCTAACTGATTGTGCCCTTAATCTTACACTGTACCTGAGCCCAGCTTTATAACAGTGACATAACCGTGTCATAAACAGGTCATAGCTATCAAATCACTGTCCACAGAAAACCATGCATCTCCAGTTTTGTTTGGTTTTAGTTTTCTCAATGTTTCAAACCCTGTAGCTGCTCTGTACCCTGTGTAAATACTTCTAGAGGAATGAACCAATAGAAATGCTCTAAAATTAATAAAATTACCCAGTAAACAAAGAATGTCCCTGATGGTGCAAAATAGGTTTAAAAATAGTGAGTCAGTCAAGGACATATTATAAACATCAATGGACGTCCATAATCCTTCGTAAAAAGTCAGGCATAAATGACATCAATGGATGTTCAAAATACGTTGTCAACAAGTCAGTTGAGTGACCTTTCAGGAACATCAGTGGACGTCCAAAATCCATTTTAATAAGTCAGTTAATCGTTGACCTATTTATAACATCGATGGACATTTAAAATGATTGTGAAATTATTTTATATTGACTTCTACTCAAAGTTCTACTCGCCTGTAAAGTCACTATTTAATGTTTTTCATTGTACAGATATGATATGCTGTCATGTGTTGCCAGGGCAGATAATCTCCAGTAATTAAACTGGGTCATGTGCCCATTACTGGTCTGACAGATGCTATAATGTTGAATGCCATCAAAGTTTATAACCCCTGCTAATGTACAGGCATGACATTATACATTAAAGTCATGACAGTTATCTGTAACGGTCACATGGCACTGTCATATTATTGGACGTAACCTTACGTCATTATGGGATTTACTCCAATTAGCCAATTGATGACTGAATATTGATATCATTGTTTATCTGGTTCCAATGGCAAGAGATTAAGGGACATAAATATCAGTCACATATTTATACGATCAGATTTTGATGTTGTTGCTGAAAAAATCTGAGATACTTTGACAAGAACCAAACTGTGATGCTCTAGACAACTGGGTCAGAACATCTCCAGAACAATATGAAGGATGAACAGTGAATCTGCAACAGGTTCATGGAGTCCCGAGGATCAAGGGATTCAATGATTGGCTTCACATTCGTGTCGCAAGATCTGGGCTCAGGATTTCCATCGGAAGAAGCCGTACCGCTGTAGCTCACATGGCTGTAGCTGCATACCGAGGGTACTTCAGTCGTATCCTGCCAGTTCAGGGAATTGAACTCAACTTCTATGTAGTTGTTGTGCAAGAGTAACAAATAAAACTGTAGTAACTGTGTGTTTTTGCTTCTCTGGCAACAGATTTTACTGGTGAAATTGTTTCAGTTGTTAACAATAATTAATTCAAGTCTTATTTATGTGAGATTGGACACATCCAATGACAGCAACTCTGACATTATTAAGTGAGTACTTCAGAGTCTCAATTAAACAATAAAAAAAAAAAAAAACACCCCAATGTTTCAGCAAAAGTGCAGAACAGTACAGTATTAGAAACTCGTGTGAGCAAAGAAAGAGAGCTAACAGCCCCTCCCTTCTTGTTTTCTCTGTAACCTAATATCTGGGTCAGTAACGTCATCAGCACCGCCCTTTTTTCCTGATCAGTCAGAGTCTGTGTGCAGGTTGAGCATCAGCCCCGCCCCCTCTCTCTGATCAGTCAGAGTCTGTATGCAGGTTTATCATGTACAGAGCAGTAAACATGCACTGGAGGATCCTTTGGCATTTAAACTGGGCTTGAATTCAGTTGGAAACGAGTGAATGTGGATTACTGACTGATAATTCATCACACGATGATGAGACTATGGTCAGAGAGGACAGGGCTTCTAGTTATGAAAGGTTACTTTGAATCTGACGTTCTAACCTTAGAAAATGGAACGTAGCTGCCTGCAAAATCTGGATCTTGGGTTCTAAGAGGCCCAGTGGAGTCCATGATTCTGGTAAACCTAGTAGAATCATGGCATTACTTTTTTTCAGTGTATACATCAAGCTGAAATACTGAGAACTGTGTGTGTGTGTGTGTGTGTGTGTGTGTGTGTGTGTGTGTGTGTGTGTGTGTGTGTGTGTGTGTGTGTGTGTGTCAGCAGTCTCTCAGCAATCCTCTAACTTATTGAAATTTTATTGAAATGTCTGTCTAGAGAAAGTGAGAAGAGGGAGAAAATGAGAGATGGATATAGAGACGGACAGAATAATTGTGTGTGTGTGTGTGTGTGTGTGTGTGTGTGTGTGTGTGTGTGTGATGCTTGTGTGATCAGGTAGGTAATAATGAGAGCCACATCTGCCCTTCAAAACCTGCATACCGCCTCCCACTCTACACATCGTACATGCGATCATGCGCTCTTTATGTCAATGTTTAATCGCCCATGAACACACCTGAAGCATTTCTACAAGCCTGCTTAGTCTGCGAGCAGAACTCGGCTGAGAACGTTCTCAGAGCCTCTCCAGCAGCCCTGGAACTGTGAATGGGGCTAACGCAGGGTTTCAGTTTGACTTCGGGTTTACTTTGGCCCCTCAAAACTGTAAGAAAGGGTTGAGCGTTCACTTAATCGTGCTCAAAAACACACAACAGGTATGTAAAGCAAGGCTCTAAAAATGTAGAGAATCTGCTCAAACCAGGGTTACATTGCTAGGCCCACAAAATTCCTGGAGAACCACCCAGAAGATAAATCGATCTTCTAAAACATCTCAAGATATAAGAATCTAATTTTGGGAATGTGGGCAGGAGTTTAATGCTGCTAGAAAAGGAAATCGGCATCTCCATATTATATATGAGATTTATTAGTAGAATGAAGTAGATGAGTTGCAAAGCAGATTTAAAGGGTATTGACTAAACAATGGATATCTGCACTGTAGGAGGTCTCCACATACATGCTCCCACATGGATCATGACCGTTTCTGAAGGTCCTCTAAAGCCTCTACTGGCCCCCTGAGTCTCTCGCCATCAGCCTCTCATGAATGTCAAATGATGTGTTTCATGGAAGCCTGACTAGTTCAGGGAAAGCATGATGCAGTGACCTGATGAAGCTCTAATCAAGAGCAACGACAGAGAGAGAACATGTGTGTGTGTGTGTGTGTGTGTGTGTGTGGCTGTCTGAATAAATAAGACCAAACACGTACAAAATGAGTTACAATGCAAGTAAAACGGACATAAAACATAATCTTGTTCATTTTTAAGTTGAAAACGCAAACACACACACACACACACACACACGCACACACACACACACACACACACCCTCTATTGATCCATGCCTCTCTGATCCCAGAAGGAATAATCAAACATGGAGGAACAGAACACAATGTTTGATTTTTCTGTATTTTCAGTTGAGTGTCAGTATTCTTTATGGCACATCTGCAGATGATTGAAGTCATCAAGCCTGACTTTATGTGCAAACTGAGGGCATGTGTATCTGTGTGTGTGTGTGTGTGTGTGTGTGTGTGTGTGTGTGTGTGTGTGTGTGTGTGTGTGTGTGTGTCTGTGTGTGTGTGTGTGTGTGTGTGTGTGTGTGAATAAGTACTATATTGTATGGACAAACGTATTTTGGGCACCTGCTCATTCATTGTGTCTTCTGAAATCAAGAGCATTAAAAAGATAACTCATTACATATCTAACCTTAGCATCGATGTACGTCAATAAGTCTGGATGTGAACTGAATTAAATCCCAGTTTACATGCCGTAGCAGCCATTCAGTGCCATGTTTACTACCCTGTCATGTACATACTCTGAATGCAGGTCAGTATCTACTCAATCTGCATGCAGAAGCCAACTGATCACCACGAGGAGTAACGATGCCACTGTTTCAGGTATTGGGTTATAAAGGAACATGTGAAGCGAGGGGGCTGTTTGCTCTCTTTGCTCACACAGGGTTTAAACATTCCAAAGAGTTTATTATAAAAGTCCTTGTCTAGCTAATCATTACAGTTAACTTATCCTGGATGATCAATTTCCAACAGGGTCTTTAAGGTTTAAACTGTTTTTATTGACAAAAACAGCACAAAACAATGTCATAACATGGTCAAATTCATACAGAAATCTAAATTTGCAACAAAAATTTAAGTAGTGACATCAGTCATGTGACTGTGTCCTATAACCACCAAATAATAAACTACGAAAATATCTCACAAAATCAGCCTGCAGCATGGCGTCGTCAAAGTTGTGTGTTGTGGGTCTCATGGAGAAGTACGCAGGAGTCCTTGCTTCAGGAGTGGGCCTAAAGCTAGACAAAGTAGTGAGATTCCATTAAAGATAGTGGATGAAAAAAGGCAATCGCGCTGTTCTTCCATCATGCTCTGGCGCTCAGTGAGAACGTCTGAGAAAGCGGATTTCACAGCTCGCGAACGCCACTGCTGTTGTGGGCAACAGTCACAGTTAGTGCGTTTAAATAGGCTGCACAAAGCATGAACAAGTCATGAGCCAAATGATCGTCTGGAAAGGGTGTGTGTATGAGTGTGTTTGTGTGTGTGTGTGTGTGTGTGTGTGTGTGTGTGTGTGTGTGTGTGTGTGTGTGTGTGTATCCCCTGTAAGATTAGTGTGGCAGGCAGGACAGGGTCAAGGCCTGCAGTAGCTAATTGAAAAGCTGTGGAGAGAGAGTGCTAAGAGGCTAGATAAAGATCCTATAGAAGAACATGACTAAGCTAAAGCTGTATTACACCGTTCTGACTACCATCGGAGCAGGAGGCCGCAGCAACACTGCTAAAAAAGAGAAGCGTGTGTGTGAAACCGAGAATAATCGCCTTTGCTGCTTATCTACCCGTCCAGCCAGGCTGACCTGCAAGAAGTCTGCAGGTAAAGGAGGTGGTGTGTGTGTGTGTGTGTGTGTGTGTGTGTGTGTGTGTGTGTGTGTGTGTTCCACAGCTGGCTCACTGTACTCCACTGGACTGCACAGTGGCCTTTGTAAGAACAGGTCCGGTTTGGGGTTGTTTTCTCAGTATAATGAGCTGACCGTCAGCGTTATGATCTACAGTGGAGCATCTCAGATGTATCACACGTACGTTACTCAAACAATCAAAGGAGTTGTGTATTTTAATGATGGACCCAACAGTGTTCTCAGGGCTGATCATCACTACCTGGGTTAGGCTGGATGCCACATTACCCTTTCCAGACAATCTGGGTAATGTATCCACCAGAGCAGCAGGGCTTCTGGAACATTCCTGCATCATCAAGATTAAATGTAGTGTTGTGGTGCTTGAGTTCAGTTTCGGACCCAAGACCATAAACAAGCCGCCTCCTTTCGGTCTCGTCTCTTTTGAACTTGTTCCCGTCTGACTTTCCGAGTGAGGTGAGCTCAAGAATTGTCGACGAGGTGGGCTGCTGGAGTCCGAGAGAACGAAACTGACCGTGCTCTCTCTGGGTGGGTAGATGGCTCCCTGGTTCTGCCGAGCTCTGATACCCACTACACTAGGCTGAGTGATGTACAATCATCTGATTAGAAATCCAACAGAACAAACTGGATTTTAGCTCCATATCTGGACCGTGGCTCCTGAAATAAGTAGGCAGTGTTTAACACAGTACCTGCAAGATGATGACAAAACCATCTTGCAGGTACCCAGAGTTAGAACTGTCCATCCAAATGGACGAGCTACTCTGGCACAAATCACATCCACATTCAATGCAGGAGCCCCACATGCATATCCCACATCTCAGTGCAGCATATACAGGCGTCCATGTGATAGGGCAAAGGTCATTGTTGATACTAGCTACAAGATATCGTCCCGTCACAGAGTTCCCTTTACTAAAGAACCCTGGATGAACCCTTTGTGAAGTGTGAATTGGGGCATCCCTGCAAAACTGCCAATGTTCCTACATTTCTGGCAGAACAGTCAATTTAACTGCAGGCCAAAGACCCGAGAAGATAGAATGACTATGTAAATGTGCCCCCAGTGGGCACTCGATAGCTGAAATCCTACTACTATCTTCTCTTGGATATCTGTGGTCACCTCATGGGGCTTTGGGTCTGGTCCTTATGGGCCACTGCTGCAGAAGGTGGAAGCAGGTTCTATCTGTAATTGTTGGGTCAGAGCATCCATCTCCCTCTGAGCAAGAGAGCTGTTTAAAGACTGGCCTGGGGAACGGCTCTGACCTGGTCAATAACAAATGTATTCAGCAGGCATGAGTGCACTCTGAAGCCTGATGCCCGCTGCCTTTTTTTATTCAGAGATGCCTGAAGTTTTGAGGGCCTCGGAGCACTTTCAGACATATACATACATATAGTTCACACACACCCCTCATTCTTGTCCAACGTGGGCCTAACCTCAGCTACAAGCTCCCACAGAACGAAGAAGGGCCAAATGGCAATGGACTGCCCTGAAATGCCCCACAGCAACCTCACAATGCACTGAAGCATGGAGAAGCAAGGGACAGGAGGACCATACTGATTGGTTTAGAACGCCTCTGAAGTCTCTGAAGTCTCTGAAGCTCTAACTCCTCTTATTGAACGATGCCCCAGGTGATGGGGCGAGGGGTTCCTTCTTGCAGGGTCATTTAAAACTCATTTAAAGCTGCAGATATACATACCTAGACACTGCGGGTTCTGCCGTTCTCTATCTGAGGTGACCGTGTGGGAGCAGCCAAGATCCGAGATATGATGTCACTAATGTAAGCTGTGGCCAACTACGTAATGTTCTGCACTTTGAGCTCGAGTCCCTGATTCTTCAGATGCCATCTACGTCTACGTGGCATGGAATACCATCCCAACTCCCACCATGTTTACTCTCCCACTATGGCTGGTGAGAAATGAAAAGACTGATCTCAGAACAACTTCAATCTAACCGACTCCAGATTTCAGAGTCCAGAATGTTGAGATTATATAAACCGTTCGTCCCTCAGGTCTTTACTGGCGGGTCCTTCAGGATTTGGAGGTTAAAGAAACAGCTGAAACGGAAATGTGTCAGTATACAGATGTCAGCAGCCTACTGTGCTAGATACAGCACTGCATCTGGGAGGAGGTGATTACAGAGGTGATTATACAGTAAACAGCACATCAAAAACAACAACAGCAACAGTCTCTTAGTGGCACTCAGTTTCAGAGAGAGAGAGAGAGAGAGAGAGAGAGAGAGAGAGAGGGAGAGAGAGAGAGAGAGAGGGTGTTGGATATGCTAATCTCTACTCTCTAGATCATTAACACACATCACCCTGGCAATTAAAAACCCGTTTATCTTAATTACTCAACTAATGATACGAGTCCCCGAGGACACACTCCCACAGAGGACACCCAGGAACAGACACTTGAATAAACACACACACAGAGACATTAGTGCATGTAGAGTGTTTACATATACAGCCCTGTATATGGGTTATCTTTGAGAATGCACAAGAATGGTTTTCTTCATTTTCTTTCCCAAATTCGCCAATTTCAGGCTTCGCTCAAACTCCTTGGTCAACCTCACGCAGCAGATAAAACCTCACAACGTACCGAGGTGTGGACGTTCCCAAGTTCGCACGTTCATTCAAACAGCTCTCGTGTTCACATGAGCTCCGCCAGGGCTGATCCGGGACCCTCTACCCCGTCCACATTGAAGGCGAAGCATCTTTACCAAATAGCCCAGTGCGGTTTCAGCACAACGACCCGTCCAACACCTCCTACTAAATCCCATTATTAAATTAAATTTCATTCGTTTCTGAGATACAAAGTGTTTTTGAGTCCTTATAAGCAAGACAAACACACAAATAACTTGTAGACGCAAATTATTTTTTGATCAAAATGTTTTGTAGACCTCAAATAACACATGCCTGGTATGAGTGACTGTCAAACTATGCAAACATCCTACAATCGATTGGAGAAATTCCATTTTAACTTCAACCGTTTTCTAAAAAAATCTGTGACAATTCCAAACTTAGCATAGACAGTAAATCCAATGCCAGTATGGGTCAGTATGATATTCCAGTGCGATTTACAGATCATTCCAGTATGAATTCACCGCATTTTTGTGCAAATTCTGGTCATTTCAGTCCAAATTCGCAGCATTTTCCATCCATTTCACTACAAACTGTCATTATTTCAGCAACTTTTTTTTATGAGCTATTGAGGATATTACTCAAACCTCCAGCTCAGAGCTTGCATAGAGCAGCTGTGGTTCCAGATGACCTGTAATCAGCGGCTAGGTGAAAGCACATCACAGCAAAGAGCAAGAATCACTATACGGCCTTTGAAAGCTACATCAGTGACACTAATGCAATTGATTTTACCATTAGACACGATCGTGTTTGCGGAAATTGAGATGCTACGCTTTCGGTATGAAACAATCGCAGCCCTAATGGTCTGTCATTCTCTCTCTCTCTCTCTCTCTCTCTCTCTCTCTCTCTCTCCCTCTCCCTCTCCCTCTCGCTCTCTCGTCACGTCTAGCTGCCAGTCTCCTCTGAACTTCCCCTTCTTCTCTTCTATCCCTTTATCCCAGGTTCTCTCTCTCCCCATTCCTCCTTTAGCACTGCGAGTGCAGTAGTGAGAAAGCTCCTCTGACATGTTCCCACCCACAGCCGGAGAGAGAAACCCAAAGCAGTGGACACAAGACACACACTTTCTCTCTGTCCACACACGCAAAAACCGATCTTTGCAGTCATTGAGAACGGGGGTCTCAGAGGCCCAACTTACAATTCAAGCCTATCACACACAGCACATGGTCAAATCTCCCTCTGTCTCTCTCTCTCGGCCCTCCCTCACTCCTTCTTCTTGCACTTTTCCCTCTGCCTCTCCCTCTACTCTCTGAATCTGCCTCATGCTGATAGCAATGAAAGTGATCTGTGGAGGATGCATACACACACACACACACACACACACACGCACACGGATGCAGCTGCACTGTGGGTGTTTAGAGTTTTCTACTGTCATATGCTCATATACAGACTTAGCAAGCAGGCAGTTCCAAATCCTGACTGTATACTACACCCGCACACAAGACATCACAAACCAGACTCGCGGCCAGAAGTGCGTAAGAAGGCGCAGTGCAAAATGTGACCTGATGAGTTCACAATGTGAGTTTGCCATGCACCTAAAATTACCGCTCAGTTCACATAGGCTGTGGTTAATGATGTGAACTCCAAAAGGTAGGTAGAACGTAGACCTATTTAGTGTGTTACGTTTGTCCCTGTAGAGGAGTAATCTCTTGAGCAGATGAACATGAAACTAAACCATACCTAATGCCAGACGTGGGCTAGAGGGGTATAAAGCCCCCCATCATTGAGCTGTGTAGCAGTGGAACCGTGTTCTCTGGACTCATGATGCTCCGTCCAACACTTCTGGGCCAAGCTGACGAGTTGAGAAAGAAGTGGAGTGTTGACGGCCCAACATCCTGACTTCGCTAATCCTATTGTCAGCGAATGCAATCAAATCCTCACAGCAATGCTCCAAAATCTAGTTTTGAATCATTTGGTTCCTTAAGTTCTGACCCTTAACTGAACGTCCAGATGCTTCCAAAGCATCTTGAGCTCTTGAGTCGGCAGCAGTATGTGGGCGAGCATCACCCTGTTGGAACAGAGCACCGGAGTGTGTGTTCAGAAAAGGCAGAACCACCGCTTGGAGAACCTCATTAACGTTTGTCTATGGACCAGATGTTTGTAATGCAGACTGTGTTCTAATGGTGCCTGAAAGCTGGTACTGAAGAATGAGATCATTTGTCTCAGTGTGTGTGTGTGCACGTGTACAATTGTCTGCGTGTGCTTGTTTCAAAACACAGTGATGCGAGGCCATCGTTGTCCTTGGCGGTGGACATTTGTGGACACGCCGCACATATCTAATTCCTCACTCTGACTTGCAGGCAGTGTGAGAAATAGGACAGAGTGGACAGAGTGAGCGATAGAGTGCACAGATGAATGATATGCTGCCTGACAAAAAGAAACAGCGTTTAACTCTGAACCTCAATTCTGCATTTCGTGGGAAGTTACGTGCTGTTTTTAAGGCTCCGTATCTCAGGATCAGAGGAACCTACAGACAAGATACATGTACCATAACAAACTACACTTACCCAACTAACCACGTCGCATCATAGTGCTAAAATTAATTGAGTTGCAACTGAATTTAATCCCAGTTTAATATCCAAAGGAGCTTCCAGTGCATGTTTACGGCTCTGTGCACATGTACATGCTCAACCTGCATACAGACTCTGACTGATCAGGGAGAGGGGGTGGAGTCGATGACATCACTGACCCAGATATTGGGTTATAGAGGAAAACTACAGGGGTTGGACAATGAAACTGAAACACCTGGTTTTAGACCACAGTAATTGATTAGTATAGTGAAGTAGAGCCTCCTTTTGCGGCCAATACAGCATCAGTTCTTCTCGGGAAGGACATTTTTTGGATACAATCCGGATTAGCACACCAACATCCCTTTCAGACAGCTTCCTCTTGTGTCCACAGTTAATCCTGTTGGATGTGGTTGGTCCTTCTTGGTGGTGCTGACGTTACCCTGGATATCGTGGCTCTTGATACATCACAAAGACTTGCTGTCTTGGTCATAGCTGCGCCAGCAAGACGTGCACCAACAATTTGTCCTCTTTTGGACTCTGGTGTGTCCCCAATAATGTTGTGTTCATTGCAATATTTTGAGCAAAACTGTGTTCTTACCTGCTAATTGAACCTTCACACTCTGCTCTTACTGGTTCAATTAATGAAGATTGGCCACCAGGCTGCTCCAATTCATCCATGAAACCTCCCACAACAATGACAGCTGTTTCAGTTTCATTGTCCAACCCCTGTAGAAGGAAAGCACTGTTTGCTTTCTTTCTCTGCTCACACAGGGCCATTGTCCACCAACACGGTTCAGTGCATTTCCACCAACAAAAATGGTCTCCTGGTTTCTTTGTTCCCAAGCAGTTTAAAAAATCTGATGTGCAGTATTTCATTTTTAATTTCACAACTGTGTGAAACCTCCGTCACCAAGACTGTGATACAAAATCCGGGAATGAATGGAGCTCATATTCATAATAAAAGGTCACCCAGCACGGAAGTGTGTCACTGAACCTCCCTGTCTGGTTTAGATCCATTCAGCTCCAGCTGTGCTTTGCCCTTTTCTCACCCTGCAGAATTGAATCTAACACAGCTAATCCAGTTAATCAACGGCTGAACATTACAGAGAGGTGCGCAGCGTTAGACTTACAACTAAACTTAACAGTCAGGTCGGCCTCCGGGAGCAGCGTTAAGCAGTGCTGATTTACATTATTCGAACGGAAAGTAATATCCTGGAGCCATCACCTTCACTAATGCAGCCTCCATTTCTCCAAGGGGTCAAAGATTAATCATTCATTCTGATTTTACAGATTGTATCGGAATGTTCTACTAATGCAATTCAGAAATGTCCAGGGTCAACCCGCCTTAAAGGAACCCTCCAATGATCTGCAGCCTGCAGCCAATGAGACTCACGCATAATGCAAGCTCCTAAAATCTCATGCATGGGAACCAAAGGCATTGTATCTGAAACTAGGACTGCACGATATGTCGTTTCAGCATCACCATCGCAATGTGCAATTGATCTTGTCGCTGACCACCAACTATTACTTACTTTTGTCATGTAAAGTAAAAATTCTGGTAGTAATAATTTTATAAAAAAGAACTTTCCATAACTTAACTCTTGGTAAACTATGAATATTATGCACAACTATAATTATTACACATTTCATTATTATTTTTAATTACCGTATTTTCTGGAATATAAGCCGCTACTTTTTTCTACACTTTAAACCATCCGGCTTATAATGAGGTGCAACTTTTTCTTCTTATATATATATTATTTTCCAGGTTGTTTTTTAAACTTTGCAGGTGCGGCTTATATTCCGGAAAATACGGAATATAAATATGAACTCCATTCAATTTTTGTTACTGACACATATTTATCTAACTATTGAATGATGTTGTGCACATGCAATTCATAAACATTATGAATATCTACTCAGGAAATCAACATTCTGTCTTAAAATATTAATTTGTTACTTACTATATGTTGCATTCACTTTATGTTCTATAAATATTATATTTTGGGATATAAAAATTACTGAGTTATAATCCAAAAATCACAGCTGTGACAGTTCACATGCTTATATGCATATTAATACTGCAGTAAAATAATATAATATAAAATAATAACTGACCCTCTGAGGGTCATTTTTGATCTTAATCAGATTTCAGCACACTCCAATTTTCTGATATCTGATTATGAAACCCTAAAGCTTATTAATCAAAGACCAAGTGCATGTATACAGTTTACTCTTATTTATTTATTATTTTATTCCGTTTTGCTCATGCGCTGACAAGCTGCAGCTGTCCCTGATCAGGGGACGAGTACACTGCAGCTGTCCCTGATCAGGGGACGAGTACACTGCAGCTGTCCCTGATCAGGGGACGAGTACACTGCACGGAGCAATGCAGTAATGCAGAGCTTTCTCCGGATCTGATTACCCAAAAGCATGTATTTGCACTCAACGTTTTACGTTTTAATCAAGGCTGTGTTTAGGTGTTCAGAGTGTGATCAGCAGTGTCTTCCATGCTGTAATTCTGCATATTTGAGAAATGGGATGCAGGTGAATATTTATTAGAAAGCCCATCAGTACACAAAACACTAAGCCTGAACATTAGGCCAGGCTGTTCCTTTAAGTGAGACTTCAGGTGGATTATAAACGAACCTCCTACCCTTCGCTTGAAACAAACAAACCCTTACAGGATATAACGGGTTGCCAGATTTGGACTGAGAGAATGCTCCCCTGACTTTGCCAGAAGAGCCTCCAAATCTTCCAGAAAAGAGTAAAGAGGACATTCCTTGGCTCAGTGATTTTACTGACCTGATACGATGGTGTATCCAATTCCACGTGGACGACCCAAGTCCTGATCAATAGCTCGGATCTTTCGCACCTCGTAGCCCTGTGCGCAAACACACACGTTCACAGAATAAGAAACAGAGAACACTCGGTTATAGATGTACAAATACATCAAAAATAAAAGCCCATTAATTCTGTGAAATATCAGAGAAACTGAAACGAGAAAGTTGACAGTTTACAGACAGTTTTTCAGGCTTGAGAAGAAAAAAAAACAAACTCAAAAGAATTTTGACCAAACTATTATAAAAGCAAATCAAAGAAACTGGTAGGTCTGCTTTTCTGTGTGACGACTACAGCCTAATCTTCTCTGCAGGAACATTTGTACAGTCCAGGAATGGTGTAGTTCATGGGGTCAGAGATACTTAATTGCTTTGTGTAAATGTTCCTTCATTATATGGTTAGCGTTGTTACGACATTTGATTGATACATTTAGAGCTCATAGAACCCAAAGAAGTCTGATATACTTTCATCTGCTTTAAAATAAAACTTACTTATAGGAGACAGTCACACATCCAGATATTATTTTTAGGAGATCCTTGGCTACTCAGATTTGTCTTCGCTTGAGATTTAAATATTAGCATCATTTAAACATGTCTCAATCAAGCTAAAAACGGAATAATGTTGAGTTTATTAATTTTTTATTTATGTATGTATCAGTATTATCATGTCTCAGGACTTTTATTCTGAAATTTGAACAGCGTGAGCACAGAGCAAACAGCCCCTCCCTTCTTTTTTTCCTCGATAACCCAATATCTGGGTCAGTGATGTATTTAGCCCCTCCCCTCACTCTGATCAGTCAGAGTCTGCATGCAGGTTGAGCATCAGCCCCGCCCCCTCTCTCTGATCATTCAGAGTCTGTATGCAGGTTGACCATCAGCCCCGCCCACTCTCTCTGATCATTCAGAGTCTGTACGCAGGTTGACCATCAGCCCCGCCCCCCTCTCTCTGATCAGTCAGAGTCTGTATGCAGGTTGACCATCAGCCCCGCCCCCTCTCTCTGATCAGTCAGAGTCTGTATGCAGGTTGACCATCAGCCCCGCCCCCTCTCTCTGATCAGTCAGAGCCAGAGTCAGTTACTCTGATGCTGAGTGCGGATCTTGGGTTCTGAGAGAGAACTGCATTAATTGTTAATGACCTTTGCATTGTTTTGGTGGTATGAATGCCAGTGTTCTCACTCTCGGAGTGGGCACACCGTGATGTCAGTCCTTTGAAAGTCATCCTGGTCAGCATACTCTTGTGTGTCCTCTGTCGTAAGCTGCTTCTTTTGTGTCCTCAAGTATTAAAACAGGTGGCAAGAAGATGTCAAGGAGGAGAGGAGGAGGATCGATAGGAAAAAGCAGTAACTTTCAGGGTTTCTGGACACACCCTGCAGGTCACACAACCAGAGCACGAATTTCAGCAAAGCTCCCCAAAGTTTTCCCTCAAAGCCCAAAAGTCATGTATTTGAAATGCACGGAGCTGAGAATTCCCAGTCTGGGGTTTCATATGTAGATCCCAGCCCTGATAGATGAAATTTACTTCACCTATCAGTGATTCGAACGTTATTGTTGAAGGTTATGTTCCAACTTCAGAATGTTTTACACACAATTTATACACAAATTCTGCTCATATCATCTTTCAGGAATGAGACCCGGTGATTTAAGTCTTTCATATTCTGTGTAGCGAGTGGGGAGGTGCGGAATGAGTGTGTGTGTGTGTGTGTGTGTGTGTGTGTGTGTGTGTGTTCGAAAGACAAAGAAAAGAGAAAAGACTGAGTTTTTCAGAGTCTTTTGTTGCCTGTCCTAAACGGGACTAAAACAGAGTGGCCTGCCTCGTTTCGTGTGTGTGTGTGTGTGTGTGTGTGTGTGTGTGGAACAGCATGTCTGTCTGGCATTGATCCTGCTAATAGTTCTTGAGTTGTGTTTATGCTTCATTTCTTCCCGGCACATTCTACTGCCATTCGCCAATTACACTACAATCAATTACAGACTCCATATTGAGAAAGACAGCGAGGGAGGGAGGGAGGGAGAGAGAGAGAGAGAGAGAGAGAGAGAGAGAGAGAGAGAGAGAGAGAGAGAGAATGAGAGGCGCAGGGGGAGAAAGAGGGAGGGAGAGGAAGAGGCATGTAGAGAGAGGGAAAGAGGGAGATAAAGGGAGAGAAGGGAGAGAGAGAGAGGTAGAGGGGGAAGGTGGGAAGTGAGAGAGGGGGAATAAGTGGGAGAGAAAGCTTGGGGAAGCGAAACAATGCTGAAATGATTTGAGAGCCATTCTCCCGCTGTCCAAGCGCAATGCTCAGTCAGCCAAATACTCATCTTCTCTCCCTTTCTCCCTCTTTCTCCCTCCCTCTCTCTCTCTCTCTCTCTCTCTTGCCCTCCTTCCTTCACAACCTCCTTCTTGCACCTCTTTTCCACCGATTCTGATCTGACAGCCAAATTGTGTTTGGTCCTAAAAGGCTTTAAATGTCAACCTGACGACATGCTCATGTGCACTCGTTCTTCACTGAAATGTTGCACGTTGGTGAGACTCTGTGTCTGTGAGTGAGTGATGACTCTTACTCTGTATGCACCTAATGCCATGTACATACTCGTGACTTTCAAAGTGGTCAGACGGCTGGACTGTCCACACTAAACGCCTTGCTGCCTTGCAATCGGAATGTCTAAGCTCTCGTGGTTTGAATACTGCGTGGCTGATCAGGGATGGAGGGTCTCAAATCGTAAACTCTCCCACCAGTCTGTCTGTGCCTGTGGGTGATAAGGAGCTCCTCCTCCAGGTTTCTCCTCGTCCCTTTTCTTGGGCTTTCACTGGTCAGACATTTAGCCTTCTGAATGCACACGTGGACAACCCTTTCTAATGCTTTAAAGACATCAAAGCCACCACTGACATCAGAGGATACCATCTCCTCATACATCTGACCGCCCACCAACCCAAGTTTGCAGATGACATAGCAGTGGTTGGATGCATCCCAAACAGCTCCAGGCAGGAGGTGGAACACCTGGGGGGTTGAAGACAGACACAGACACCCACACCTGCACACTGGAGGATCTGCAGTGGAAGTGGTCTCCAGGGTGTGCACCTGAGTAAAAAACCCACTGGGGCAACAACATTTCCAGTCTGATCAGGATGGCACATCCTGAGGAACCGAGGAACATCTCCTTTCTCATATCTTTAGATCCTGTATATAGATACCACTCTTTCACACACTTAGGGTGAAGCGGCCTGTCAGTGAAGGAGCTGCCCAGTGCTGCCAGAGTTTCATGCATGGGGTGGTTGTCGTTCTCCAGCATGGATGCCAACTCTGTCAGTGCTGTCTCCTGCACTGGGTCTTAAGGGTCTTAAGCTGGCCTTCTTTATGAGTTTGTTCATGCTCTTCTTGTCTGCCATTGAGACACTGCTGCCCCAGCAGACCACACCATAGAAGATGGCAGATGCCACCACTGTGTCAAAGAAGGTCCTCAGGAGTGCTCCGTGTACTCCAAATGACCTCAGCTTCCTCGGTAGGTAGAGTCTACTGTGGCCTTTTTTGCGAGGTGAACTGGGTTTAACGGGGGTTTTGTCGACAATCAGGAACTTAATGAGTGGAAAATCAGGGCCAAAACCGAGTGACGTGAAGCATAACTCTATTCATTAAAGCTCAACACTGACCTTTTCATGCTCCACCCACTAATGCAGTCCTTCCAGCATCCATTGCGAGGTCAGACATGCCTTTATTAAGTACAGAATTAACTGCTATAAAGCTATTTTGCCTGAAGATACTAAGAAAATAATGCCTCCTTTTCAATCTGTACAAAATTCGTATCATATACTGTGTATAATGTTCCTTTTCATGATGATCACGTCCTTCATTCTTAGTACCGAGGCCTTTGCACTGTGCTTTTAGTCTTCATATCTCAGGATCAGAGTAACCTACAGACATGATCCACATCATATCAAACAGTAAGACACACACTATCTAACCAGTGATCTACACAAAATCCTATACAGTGTGTTCTCCATCAGTCACGATACAAAGAACCCCTTATTGTTCATGGTGTTCATGGTTCTACATTGAAACCACTTTCTTGACTTAAGAGCCCTTGAAGAACACATTTTCCATGTGCAGGGATCTCCTATAGAGAAAACGGAGAGATCTATTTGGTGTCCGATTCACACTTTTTATTAGGCAAAAAGTGAATTACAGTGTTCTTCCGGGCGTCCCTTTGGTTCTTTATTTAGATATTTTCTTGGTTGTCGGTTTATATTTCTCAACGTGAGAAACAGAGATGGAGGAAAGAGAGAAAAGCAAAAAAGAATGATGGAGACTGCACTTACTGGCCTTCTCATTGTGTGTGTGTGTGTGTGTGTGTGCAATTTCACATGAGAGAAGACAATAAGGAAGGAGTGATGTTTTGAGAGGCGACCTGCGCTGGCGCTGGCTCTCCCTGCTCGCTCTCTGTTTGTGCGTAAGTGTCGTCAGCCTTGAGCGCTTTGGACACCCATTCAGTCACTTAACCCACGGCCCGTCTCCCCAACTGACAAACGCTCTGTCTGTGTAAGCGTTTAAGAAGGCTGTGTGTGTGTGTGTGTGTGTGTGTGTGTGTGTGTGTGTGTGTGTGTGTGTGTGTGAGCGTGTGTGTGTGTGTGTGTGAGAGAGAGAGACAGGAATATAAGGTGTAAGCATTATGTGAGATAAGTGTGTAGAGGCTCATTCTGACATAAATGCTGTCTCCGCAGCACACGTGTGACGTCTGCTTTTCTCTCAAACGCGTAGTTTGTAATTGCACTTACAGCTCCACTCACAGCTGTGGTTGTAAGTTTACATACAGTCGGTATTTTTTCTTTTTTACACTGGAAAAATGAGTTACAGCAACATCTGTAATCGGTAAAAACATCTGTAGATGCCACCATCATCTTCTCAGACTATTATATGAAAGTAAAAGTTACTGGGAGGTCTAGCAGACCCAAACTGTCACCTTCAGCTGAGAGGAAACTGATTCAGATGGTCAGGAACAACCCAAGAACCATTAAGGCCTGACGACTGGCTGGTCAGGCTGTCCTTAAGGTGGCAGGTCTTTCAGTGTTGCTGCTCCCACTCTATGGGACTCCTTATCTTCCACTATCTTCTCGTCCCCCTCTGTTTTGATTTTCAGAGCTCAGTTATTATTTATTATTATTATTATTATTATTATTATTATTATTATTATTATTATTATTATTATTATTATTATTATTATTAATAACAAAGAAAAACCCTCCTGGAAAAATGTCTTATAAACAGATGAGACAAAGATTCCATTATTTAGCCACAATAAAGCACTGAACCCCAAGAACATTGTAAGCATGGTGGTGGTAGCAACAGAAGTGGTAGATTGTACGAAGTGGATGGAATTCTAACCTCCAACCATGAGCTAGATGGTTCAAACCTTGACACATCTGAGTGTCCCAACAAGACAATATCAGCCCAATATTAAGCTTTCTGAATGGTCTTCCCAAACATCTGTCCATAACTCTGACCATAACTAACTGATTCATTCCAGAAAACCAAGACATTTAATTGAACTCTACCAGTTCTGCCGTGAAGACCGGTCAATGTCCAACCAGAAGTCTTGCAGGAGCTTGTTTTCCAAGCTGGATTACATTACAGATGATGCACTGGTTAGAAGGGGTCTTCTATCATGTTATGACATGCATCGTGTCTTTAGATTACTCTGATCCTGAGCTGTGAAGCCTAGAAATCCAGCATGTAGCTGCCTGCTGGAAACTGACCACTGATGAAGATATGCGGGACGAATAACACAAACTGTAACTGTGCCGCAGAATGACAGATCTGGAAATGGATTGTAATAAAGTGTCCTGTGAGGGTTTAAGGTCAGTTCCAGAAGTCACAAGCAGCAGTTTGACAAAGCAGATTAAAGGAGAGATGATTTGAACACCCATTTTGTTCCTTTTCGTTAGTACAGAGTTTGTTACCCCATCACAGACGTCCAAGCACCAGACAGAGCCACTCGGCATGAAAGAGCGGCCCTGCTGCAGTCCAGATCCTCAGATCCATCTCTCTCTCTGTCTATCTGTCTCTCTGTCTCTCTCTCTCTCTCTCTGACCTTGATGGTGTTGAGAGATCAGACAGTCACCATCCCTCACTACTGTCACACCCTGTTAATATTCATGCAAATAGAATTTCTGACATTTCAGCACTGAAAAGAGCCAGAGATTGTGTGTGTGTGTGTGTGTGTGTGTGTGTGTGAGCAAGTGGTCTTTAACAAGACCACACACAGCTAGCCAGGCTGGTGGTGCATATACAGAGCAATCACCTGTACCAGCCTCTTCCTGCACTGACTTGAGTTGTAAAACACACACAGTATTATTATTATTATTATTATTATTATTATTATTATTATTATTATTATTATTATTATTATTATTTTAATTAAAAGTAGTAGTAGTAATAGTTATATGGCCTGAGGGCTCTTAAACTGAAATTTGAGCTGGTTGTGAGTTTTTGACATCATAACCCTTGTCCCTTCAGTGTGGCTGTGGCTGAAAAGGATCCCTATTCCCTCGTTAATATGGAGCTTTATAGGGTTATAAGGACAAAAATAAGCCTCTCCTCGAACCATAACTAAAACGTCATCAGCTCCATTTGTTCAGCTTGATCATGAGACTCACAGCTGCAGTCTGTATTCATCCGATGTTATGATACCAGTGAATTATGGGAGATCATAGTGCCCTCAACATCCCACTCGAATGCCACCTTACGATTCAGAAAATGGTTGACGTACTTATTTGTGCCCTAACATATAAATACGGATCCATTTCGGCCACAGCAACTGTGTGTATTTGTTTGGATGGATTTAAGCTGGATTGCTCCCGGCGATGTCAGGTCAATGGACTCGCACTGGGTAGACTGGGTAGACTGGTTAGACTGGGTAGACTGGGTAGGTGTTGATGTTTGATATTGATAAGCATTAACTCACATGAATAACCTGTAAACTTTAATATGTAATAAGTAATTTAACAAGTATTTAATTAGTAATTTTACACACATGGTTCCAAAATATTCCCATAATTCACTTCTTCTGCAGAGTCTGGCTTTCATTTTGCGATGTAAACACAACGACGGATGGTAAGACAGCACTACTACTGAGTCCGGAAAGTAGATTATATTTTATTTCTGATGAAATATGGATTAAATCCCAAGAGTAACTCTCACTCTTGTACTCTTCTTGTTCTGCTCCCTCATTCTCTCTCTCTCACTCTAAAGCTGTGTGATGATAGTTCGTCAGTGAGCACAGGTGACAGGAGAGAAGGTGTTTCTGGTAATCTAGAGTATGGTTCGTTTCTTCACAGGGCTGCTGCGTCAGTAATCTACCTGCATGATAGAGGAGACGGAATTGCATGTTGAGTTACCACTAATGGAACCAGCAGCATAATTACACTGCAGGAGAAGCGTCCATCTCGTAATTGCTGTCTGTGTACCGTTGTAGAAGATGCAGATCTGTCTGTCAGCTCATAAACATTAGTCTGGTTTACAGGGGAGACCACAACTACGGTCCACACCTTTCATTTCCGTGCACCAGGCTTGCGATGTGCACCTACCAACCATAACATTATGACCACCTCCTTGTATCCACTATCACTCCATTTATCACCTCCTCCTCCTTTCACCCTGGTCTTCAATGATCAGGTGCCCAGAGGACCACCACAGAGCAGCTATTATGTGAGTAGTGGGTCATTCTCAGCACTGCAGTTACGCTGGCAGTGTTTAAACCCTGTGTCCACTCACTGTCCACTCTATTAGACACTCCTACCGAGTGTCTCCACCCTGTAGATGTAAAGTCAGAGACAGAAACTCATCTGTTTCTGCACAGTTTGTGTTGGTCGTCCTCGGGTCCTTCATCGGTGCTCACAGGACGTGGACCACAGGACGCTGTCGGCTGGACGTTTCTGGTTGGTGGACTGTTCTTGGTCCAGCAGTGACACTGAGGGGGTTAAACACTCCAGCAGCACTGCTGTGTCTGATCCACTCGTACCAGCAACACACACTAACACACCACCACCATGTCAGTGTCACTGCATGGCTATGAATAACTGCCCACCCACATTAGTTTGCTTCTGGACTGAACAGCTGAAGTGTGGACTCTCCTTGAACTACACCAAAATCCACAACATCAGAAGACAAATGGACAAGTGAAGGTCTATCACTCATCCTAATATTATTACCTATTCAGATTAATTTTATAAGCCATAAAAACATTTAAACCCTCGATTAAAAAAAAAAAAAATGATATACATGATTGTTTGTGTGTATGTGAGCACTGACCAGTGGTGCTTCCTCTTCTACATTAGTGCTGTAGGGCAGGTTGGTGAAGATGGGGTCCATGTCCTGAACATCAGTGATCGTAATGGCCAGGTTAGCTAGACTGGAGAGAGGGCGGAGCTTGTCTTGGTCCTATAAGAAAGAATAATCAGTGATTACTTCTTCTTACACAATTACTTTTAATATATATATATAAATGTGTGTGTGTGTGTTTGTGTGTGTGTGTGTGTGTGTGTGTGTGTGTGTGTGTGTGTGTGTGTGTGTGTGTGTGTACCGTGGCATTGACAGTAAGCTGGTAGGCTGTTGTTATCTCATAGTCTAGACGTCTGGTAACCGTGACGATTCCCCGAGCTCCATCGATGGAGAAGAATGGAGACGGAGGCTGAAAGGAGAAGAGCACGCTACCCCCAGTGCCCTGGTCAGGGTCTGTTGCATTTACCATGAACACTGAGGTCCCCACTGGAGTGTCCTGTACATACACACACACACACACACACACACACACACACACACACACACACACACACAGAGAGAGAACCACTTATACCCTGGACATTTCTCATTACCCGCACTAAGGCTTTGTATTATATTTGGCCTCCTTGTTGGTGGCTATTGTCTGAATCCACTGAGCTCAGGAAAACACCTCCACTTCTGATGGGAAAAATCAGACACTCAGCAGTTTGGCTCGGTTCACACTGAGAAATTCATCATTATCAATAAAACAGAGGATCAGTCACAGGAAGAGAGAACGAGGACCTGCAAGGACTATTCAAAGCAGAGCATGCGGTTGACATTAAGTCTCAAAACGCTTCAATTCTAACTCACGTTCAGGTGAAAAGGAAAAGATCAAACATGTCATAGAGTGTTTTGCAAAGAAAGAAACCTGGTTTCAGTTCCTATAATCCTATAAAAGATCTTATCTGATGTCGAATCTGCACTTTAACTTCAACATACAGGCAGAAAAAAACTGATAAAGCCATCAGAGATGATCCCTCACTTCTTCACCTGCCCTTCGTTTAACCCCAGATTTGTTGTTTGACTTGTTTGTTGTTTTACAGTCGGTTCAGTGCTGTTCAAACTGACGCTCCTGCACAGGATCAACAACTGTAACATGCATCAGTCGTCAGCTGCTCCTTTACACATTAAAAAACTACTGAATACAGTGTTTTACCACGACTGAAAGCACCCTGCACACTGGACACCTGGGATTCGTTTAAATCAAAGCTGAAAATAAAGAATTTTTATTATTATTATTAAATATTCAGATGTAAGGAAATGTGGGACCGTGCTCACGCCCTGAGTCTGACCTCTTCTACTGAAGAGGCTTTTACAGGCAGAGTTTAAAGTGGTATTAAAGGCCAAAATGCCAAATATAAGCAACTCCAACTAATAATAATAATAATAATAATAATAATAATAATAATAATAATAATAGTGAGTGACAGTGAAAGAGAGATTCAGTTAGCTGCAGAGTGTTATGTGTGTGTGTGTGTGTGTGTGTGTGTGTGTGTGTGTGTGTGTGTCTCTCTCTCTCTGACGACTGACAGTTTTGAACGGATTAACATGAAACTTCAAACAATGGACGAATGTCAGCGCAGCAGTGATAAAACCCCATTCAGACCGGATTAGTTTTAGGTGGGAAATGTAATTTTAATGTTAATGACTGATTCAAACGGGATAAGAAATCTGTGGCTTCTTGATTTTCGCATCAGAGCCTCACTTCATAATCCACGTTCAGATCTTTGATTGTGAGTGTAGGAGACTAAACTCTCACTACAGCAGGCAGATGTTTGGCTCAACGTCTTTTGGGAAGAGATTTGAATGTTGTTTTGTACAACTCGTCAGCTTTTCCGGGTCAGCACTGACTTGTCTGACTCAAAATATAAATATGGGCTTAATGTCAATAATCATTCTAAAAATGCTGGACAGTACTTGTGTCCTACGGCCTCCGTAACAGTGGTTGGACCCCAGTCAGGGCAGGAGACGGAGACGGAGCTCTATAGTGTTCAAAAACTCAGAAAGCCACAGAAGATCAGACCATGTCATACCACTTACAGGCATGACTGGGTTAGATGGCAGAAACAGTCACTGGTTTTACTGGTTTAAAAGAGTTTATAGTCATTTGGACACATGCCTTATTTAAAGAATCAAGAAGTGGATCTTCAAGAACACTGCAAAGAACCCTATTTTGAAGAAGCACCAGGTTCTGCCAGGAGCACATACTACTCCCCCCTTCTCAACCAATCACCAGCTATCTTCTAAGGACTTTTCTTCACATGAGGCTCCGCCTCTACCTTCCATACTCAGCAGGGCCTGTGAGGGCCCAGATGTTCCTAGACCTGGACCACTGATGTGGTCAACAGCAATGACTATAACTCATAATTATTGTTATCTTTCTAACTGTAAACCTTGGTCAACAGCAGAAATGAGCTTCTCTGAGCAGCTGGACCGAAGGAGCTGCAGACACCGGCTCTCCGATGTGTGCTTTTAAAGTCAGCACCTCGGATGGAAATTCTCGGATGGAGTATCCTTTCTTTGAGACGGGAGGGATTAGCAAAGATTCAAATAAACGATAGCAGCAAGAGCATGAGAGGTATCCAAAGGGAAAGATAAAAGAGAGGGAAAGAAAAGAGGATTAGAAAGAAAAGAATCAGAGAGAGGGAAAGATACGGAGGGCGGCCCAGACCAGGCTGAACTCACAGAAGCACAAAGCAGGTTCACCTGCACAGCAGCACACAACTGACAACCAAAACCAGTGACGGAAAACGAGTGTGTGTGTGTGTGTGTGTGTGTGCGTGCGCGTGTGTGTGTGTGTGTGTGTGTGTGTGTGTGTGTGTGTGTGTGTGTGTGTGTGTGTGTGAGCGCGTGTGTGTGTGTGTGTGTGTGTGCAACTTTACAGGAGAGGGTAAAAATGTTCTGAACTTCTATTGATCAGTTCATCCAGGATTATTTACACAGAGTATAGAGCAGCTAAACATGGGGACAAATATAAATGGACAAAAGTGGAGATACATGGTTTTGACAGCAGTGATGTCAATGTGCTTCAGACTGAGTCAAGAACAAAGCCACATTATTAGTATGTAATATAGATACTGTGTGAAAGTAAACTCATATCATATAGAATTCATAAAAGAAGAGGACGCAGCCTCTCTCTGATGGCATGGATACAACTGCATGCACAGGCTTCGGCATTATTATTATTATTATTATTATTATTATTATTATTATTATTATTATTATTATTATTAATCATCTCTTTTTTGTCAAACATTTGAAAAGGAGAAATCAAATATTTATTATATGATTTCAGAAATTTCTCTGACTATTCAAAACATTTGTATTAATTAATTTATTTGTTTGTTTGTTTGTTTGTTTGTTTGTTTGTTTGTTTGTTTATTAATGATATTTTTTTATTGGGTGGCATGGTGATTTGCATGTTTGTGGTGGTTTTGTTTCCCTCAGAAAGTCTGGTTACCTCCCACAGTCGAGAACCTGGAGCTCAGCTGAACTGGTTATGCTACATTGCCCTGGTGTGTGTGTGAGTGTGAGTGTGCCAGTGTGAATGTGTGTGAGTGTATGTCTGTATGCCCAGATGGACAGACTGGTGCATGTTGCAGTGTAAACAGTACACGGTGTACCGCGACTTCTCGAAGGTGTGTGTGGGAAATGTGTGGTGATTCTAAAGTGTCCTTTGAGTATCATTACCCATATAATAATAATAACAATAATAATAATAATAATAATAATAATAATAATAATAATAATAATAATAATAATAATAATAATAATAATTTATTACCGTGAAGCAGGTTCTATCTGACATTTTTAGCAAAATTGAGTTACTTTTATATCCTTATTCTGTGAAAACATTATGTGGGTGTTTTTAAGTTGTATTTCAGACTCTTTATCTAGAAAACACAACGTTTCCATCTCCACATGCGTCACCGTCACTTTAAAGACTTTAAGGCTCAATATCTCAAAGCAGCTCAGATTGTAGATAAAACCTTATTGCTGCAAGCGGACGACATGTTCAGGAGATCCACACACAACAACATATTTTAAAAAGTACAGGAGAAAGTACAGGAGAAAGTACAGGAGAAAGTACATCTCCACTACAGCCTGGATTTCTGCATACAGCCATAAACTTAACTGACAAACGGTTCGACAGTCGCGCCTATTTACGAGACTGTGTAGTAACCCATTAATAATCATGTAACAACAATGTAACTACTGGTGATGTACTGACATTTACGAAGGCATTACAGCACGACAGCTTATGTAATTGTAAAAGTGCATCTAGAAGCAATTTAATGTAATTGTAATTAAGTTCATTATAAGCATATACAGTAAAACTACACATGTAATTGGTCACTGGCAGGTGAACTGAGGATTGTTAAGTGTGATGCAATGATGGTTGCCGAGTGAAGGCTGTAATCCGACTGAATTGCTTTCTGTCTTTCCCTTCCTTTTATATATGAACTGATATGATTGTCGGGTGTGTTGGGCTGGAAACCCCTCGCAAACAACGTTAGAGCCAGAAATGCTACAGTCAGATCTCACATAAGTCTACTGTCCACAGGTTTAACTGCCAGTGTGTGTGTGTGTGTGTGTGTGTGTGTGTGTGTGTAAATGTAATGTGCATGTTACATATATATATACATATATACATATATATATATATATATATATATATATATATATATATATATATATATATATATATATATATATAGAAGGGTCTTCACACACGTGCCCCACAGACTTCACTCCTCAAACTTGTCTACTGACCAGAGGTGGGGAACTCCAGTCCTAGAGGGTCAAATACCCACACAGTTGTGAGTTTTTGCTGTCCAAGAACACCTGCTTCACCTCGTCTGTTAATTATCCACTGCACTTGGTGTGCTGGAGGAGGAAAATCAGCGAACTGTGCTGGACTCCAGCCCTTGGTTCCTCACCCCAATCTAGACTCAGCCCACATATGTATTCTTCTTCCGTAATTGCTTCAAGGTTGGACCAGCTTTACATAACATTGACAAACAGCCCTGAATTTGCAGGCTGTGCTGCAATTCCAGTCGACTGCACTGTCTTAATGTATCGAGTTGAAACCAAGCAGAATGGACAATGCTTCAAATCTGCTCCTGATCTTTCCAAATTTTCCAATCATTCATACAATTTTTTTTTTTTTGCATTATTGAATATGTCGGAATCGTGTGGATCTACAGATGAAAGTGATATCCCACAATGCACCCATCATTTGTCGTGAACACAGGAACTCACTACATGAGCTGAATATGGATCACAATGCATTGCAAGTCTCTTATTACGAAGCAAACCAAACCTAATGACCTCAGTCACTGGATGCCATGGATTTGACATATGTTTCCATTAACAGTAGGATTAGGTTGCTCAGTAGCAAAAACGATCAGAGATGATTCCATGAACAGCCCAACGCTTTACAAAATGCTATCATCTCACATTCACGTGTTGAATTATTGACCGGGCTGAGTGACCTTTGACACACTCTGTACTGTCTGAGCCAAAAGAGACAAGAGTAGGGGTCCATTTTAGTCACACGCTACTCGACAGTTTCTGATTCCTTTTATTAGGACTGATTCTGTACAGCTTTCACATGAAACTACAGCCCTACCTTACATTGTTTCATTAACCCGAATAATTCATAAGAATTTGTGAGTAATAATCATACAGTTCAACGAGTCAATGACTTCTAATATAGCATATAATAATGTCTTTCTAATCATCGTCCCATTATTGCAGTGCAGATATTCTGCCATGATTTATGCATGATTTCGCTTCTCAGCTGCCAGCCCCTGCATGAACTCCTAACCTAGTTCATGTTGTAACCCTGCTTTGCTTACATGCTGCACCAAACTGCAGTCTCACCTAGACCTCGGACAGACATCCCCCCTCTGTTTAACCCACTAAAGTATCTTAAATGTCCACTTATCCTCTTGTTTTTCAGTCTTGGTTCCTCTCAGGATTCTCCGTGTGCTTCTTCCCGTCACTGTCGCTGTCGGCAACCGTCATTAGAAACATTTTTCCAAAGAGCAAAGAGTGGCTTACATTAACTTACATTACTATATTATTTACAATGTTCCCTTTTCTGTCCATTACAGTGTTCAGTATTATTGGGGCAAATTAAAGCTGTGCTGACCTAACCTTACCTTCTTGTCCAATTCATCCTGGTCACCAATATGGTAGGTCCGAAATCAACCCTGAGTCACACATTCCTATATTATGTTATTATTTTCAGATGTAAATATGAACAGAATTTTGTTATTTGATGATATTTTGATCAATTTATGTCCCTGCTAAAGGTTTAGCAGGGACGTGCTGCTTTCTAGGTTTCATAACTCAGAATCAGAGTAACCTACATGTATAATACACATATCGTAATTTCTAATTTCTAATGTTTTGTTTCAGAAATCCTGTTGGAAATTGATCATCGTGGGGTTTTTTAGCTACAAAAAATGCAAGCTCCTCATAAAACGTGACAGTAGTCTAAATAAAACCCTGAATATCTTTTTTACATATGATTTTGTTATGCATGTATCAGTATCTATCCCTTCACAGGACTTTTATTCTGGAATGTGAGCACTGTGTAAGCAAGCAAACAGCCCTTTCTTTCTCGTTTAACCCAATATCTGCGTCAGTGATGTCATTAGCCCCGCCCCCTCTCTCTGATCAGTCAGAGTCTGTATGCAGGTTGAGCATGTAGACGTGGACAGAGCAGTAAATGACATTTAAACTGGGATTTAACTCAGTCAATTTTATCTGACGTCTGAGCTGAATTAATACGATATCACATGTAATACAAGCCTATCACATACAGTATGGACCTCTGTGATGGTTAGTTTAGGGAAGTCTGGTAGGTCTTTTGTTACGATATGTGTATTATGCCTGTAGGTTACTCTGATTCTGAGTTATGAAACCTAGAAAGCAGCACGTACCTGCCTGCAGAGTGCAGATTTTGGGTACTAAGAGTTTCTGGTTAAATGTAAAAATCATGTATTCCATAAATCCTCAATGCAGACATACCAGAGAATAAAGGCAAAAAAAAAAAAAAAAAAAACACAATGTGAAGATGAAAAGAGCAGCGCAGGCTTTACAAAACATTAAGCACTGCAGCTCTGAGTGTGAACAGTGCAGAGGGGGCGAGGGCTTTTCTAATAGCCATTAAAATGTGCAAATACAACAGGGAGTCCCAGGCCTCTTTCAGCTGGAGACCGACTGTATAATGTGAAGACGATTATTCCCCAAACCAAAAAAAAAAAGACAGAGGAGCCATTCTGGTCCAAAAAAGGAGGCATTCTGGTCCAAACTGTAGCAGGGGTCACAATCCTGGTCCTGGATTCCAACTTGCTCCCCCCTTCCTTTCCCTTAACCTGGCATTTCACAGGTGAGCTTGAGCAGGAGGAGAACAAAGCTGTGGCCCTCCAGGACCGGGGTTGCCCTCCCCGCTGCAGACGATGACAAAAGCATATTGTCTGCGTTCAAAATAAGCCGTGCAGATGTTCAGGCTCTGACCTGAATGTCATTCGTTATGTAGCATTTAATCGTTTATAGGTACCGATTTCTCACATGGGTGGTTCCCCCAATGGTACTTCTGTTTAAGGGACATCATCATACCATCTAAAATTACAGCTGTTTTTTATTACCTGGATGTCAAAGACCGTTTAGCACTTATGAGTTGAGTGTATTTATACCTTGAACAAATATGTATAAAGCCAAAAATTACATACAGGGGTTGGACAATGAAACTGAAACACCTGTCATTGTAGTGGGAGGTTTCATGGATGAATTGGAGCAGCCTGGTGGCCAATCTTCATTAACTGAACCAGTAAAAGCAGAGTGTGAAGGTCCAATTAGCAGGTAAGAGCAGAGTTCTGCTTAAATATTGCAATGCACACAACATTATGGGGGACATACCAGAGTTCAAAAGAGGACAAATTGTTGGTGCACGTCTTGCTGGCGCAGCTGTGACCAAGACAGCAAGTATTTGTGATGTATCAAGAGCCACGGTATCCAGGGTAACGTCAGCACCACCAAGAAGGACCAACCACATCCAACAGGATTAACTGTGGACGCAAGAGGAAGCTGTCTGAAAGGGATGTTGGGGTGCTAACCCGGCAACACACTGTCCACTCGATCAGCTCCTCTGTCCACAGAAGAGCACTTTATAGTTCTGTAATTCCAGACTGTAGTTCATCTGTTTCTCTGCAGACTTTATTCTCCTCCTTTCACCCTGATCTTCAATGATCAGGACCCCACAGGACCACCACAGAGCAGCTATTATGTGGTTGGTGGGTCATTCTCAGCACTGCAGTGCTGCTGGAGTGTTTAAACCCCACGGTGTCACTGTTGGACTGAGATAAGTCCACCAACCAGAAATATCCAGCCAACCACAGCATGTGGGCAGCGTCCTGAGAGCAGTGATGAAAGAGTTGAGGTCATGTGGTCACGATTTGTGGCCACCTGAGTCAAGGAAATCCAACACATCCCTTTTTTCAGAGCGGTGTCTTGAGGTTGACACTTATGGCAGGAAAAACACTACAGGTTACTAACAGTCCATTCGTCTTTGTCAGAAGGAACATCTAAGTGACACTGACTATCATATGGAGCGTGAAGGGGACCCACTGACCCACTCGTGTGTGTTCTAGCTCACTTATAGGGTTGGACTCTGGCCAGTGCACTCATTCACCACATAATCACCACCGGAGGACCAATCTCATTAAACAATTAAAACCCTATTATCAAGGTTTATGGAAAGATATGAGTTCTGAACCACTGTGAGGTGCCTACATCCATTTTCTACTGGCTAATTATAGTGTAAAGACTGTACAGGTCAGTACAACAGACAGCACCATGAGCACCGATCAACCATAGCATTATGATTTTGTCCTTGTTTCTACATCCACTGTCCATTTTATCAGCCCCTCTCTTTGCGTTCTATAATTACAGACTGTAGTCCATCTGTTTCTCTGCTTGGTTCACCTCCTTTCACCCTCTTCTTCAATGAACAGGACACCAAAGGACCACCATAGGGCAGGAATTAGCATCCTGTGACCACTGATGAAGGACTAGAGCACGTCTCTGAAGCCTCTTTACATCTATAAGATGGAACAACTCGGTTGGAGTGTCAAATAGAGTGGACAGTGAGTGGACACGGTGTGTAAACACTCCAGCAGCACTGCTGTGTCTGATCCACTCGTACCAGCGCGACGCACGCTAACCCACCACCACCATGTCAGTGTGACCGCAGTGCTGAGAATGACCCACCACCCACATACTACTGCTCTGCGGTGGTCCTGTGGGACCTGAGCACCGAAGATCAGGGTGAAAGGAGGAGAATAAAGTCTGCAGAGAAACAGATGGACTACAGTCTGTAATGTGTGGTCAAAGGAGGTGATAAATGGACAGTGACAGCACATGATATAATAGCCTGGTGTTTCAGCACCATGGACAGAGTCCACACTACGTTACAAACCCAGAAGCTCCGGCACTATTATATTTGACGATTATATAACTCAGGATCAGAGTAACATACAGAGATGATACACCCATCATAACAAACAGCAACACTTATATGTATACGATGGTGGCTTGGACACGTGACGTCATATAAGTGAGTCATCCAGCATGGAAGCAGCTGAAATTCCCTCATTTCCATCTGAACATGGTCAACCAATGACGTTACTGATCCAGATACTGACTTACCCAGGAAAGTGAGAAGGGAGGGGCTGTTTGCTCACTTTCTTTGCTCACACAACTATAAAAAAAGGACAGTGGTCCTGAATGTGGTCCTATTATTTTTGTTATTTATTTATGTACCAGTATTATCCCTTCTCAGGACTTTTATTCTGAAATTTGAATACTGTGTGAGCCAAAATATGAGACGGAAAAGCCCTGCACTTATCTTTTTGTGTGAAAACCTTTTCTCTCCGAATGACCTCTCGGGAAGACGGGTTTGTATGGAGAACATCAGAGAATTTGTTGAAATGAAAGCCCACCAGAGGTCCACTTAATCGTGTTAACAAGGCTTTTAACTCAGCTTTAAACCTGCTCTGTCTGTCTCTCTCTCTCTCTCTCTCTCTCTCTTTCTTGACAATAGAGCTCAAGCCTTTCAGCCTCTGATAGCAGGGATTCAAACCATCAGGTACAGTCTTGAGATACTTTCATCCACTCGCATTATGGCATAAAGTTCCCCAGAGAGAGCCGATGATTGCGATGCTGATGTGCTGGTGTAAAAGCGTGGCGTGTTCTGCCTGGGGGCGGAGTGAACAAAGGTGTTTTAATGGAGGCGTTTAGTGCAGGTTATGAAGACGTGTAGAGAGTTAAATACAGGTAGTGAGTAAAAGGGTTAACGGGGACGTTTGATGAGTGAGGAGCTGAGACCAGAATGGAGCAGAGGGGTAATTTTCGGGCCTGACGTGGTCCCCACGCAGCCTCATGCAGAGTGCCGAGCTAAAGACCTGGCCTCATACAGGGCCCAGGCTGAGCCTTCCAGCTGCTCCTAACAATGCAGCATTGATTACACCTACGCTTCGGCTCAAAGGCCAGACCTGCAGCGCCCCGCTCGCTACATCCGTCCAGCAGGGCTCATGATTGCACACATTTCCCTCTTTCTTTCTATTCCTGAACGACCACAGTTTCTCTCGCTCTCGTGCACTTTGCACATTCTCATGGTTGCTCCTTAATGGTCTCGAGCTTTGACTTTGTTCGGCTGCTCTTCTTCTACATAAACTGCCTTCTCTGTCTGTCTGTCTGTTCTAATTAGTGAAGGTCCACAAAGAAATGACCCAACACTGAGTTACCCTGTCACCCATTTTCAGTGACCAACAAATCAAGGGTAGGGGTGAGTCTTCTCTCGTCCAAGGAAGACTTTCCACTCGATTTTGGAGCGCTGGTGAGGTCCAGATGTTGATGGATTCCACTCCACTTAATCCCCATCTCCCCAACTCGTTCAACTCAAAAGTACTGGATGGAGCACCATCATTCCAGGCAACACAGTTCTACTGTTCCACAGCTCATGCTGGGTGCCTTAATACCCCTCTAACCCATGCCTGGCATTAGGTAAGATGCCAGTAGCTTCATGTTTGGTAATCTGCTCCAGATCATCCAACTCAGGAATCAAACACACTTCACATGAAGGCGGAGTTCTACTCCAGGTGTATTTATACAGTACAAACGTCCCTCTTTAGGGTCAATCTTGTGAGATTTACGTTGTAAGTCCTGAAAAGCACATTCTCCCACATTCATTTGGGTCCTTCTCTCCGCACACAAACTGGTGAACACCCAAAGAAAGCGTAAATGTTCGATTTCGCGGTGTATTCCCTCCCCGTACGTACACAACCAACACATACAGCAGAAGCTGGAAGAGAAACGTCAATAAAGCTGCTCCACCAGTCAGCCCTACTGTCCTGCTGCCCTCAGTGTAAAACCACCCCGTCACTCTGCTCTGACGAATAATCGTCCCGATCCTTCACAAGGCGCTGTTTTTCAAAGTCCCCCTGAAACAACCCCCTAATGCTAATGCGAGGATTCCGCGCGAGCAGTGTGTGTTCTGTCCGTTATCCAGCTGGAGCTCCATTCATCACCAGCTGAGATAACTCCATTTATCAGTTCTGAAATGAGCTGCTCAATAATTCAACACCTTATTGAATCAGCACACACACACACACGCACACACACACACACACACACACACAATGCCCTTCACTTCAACACCTACTACACCATGCTCTGTGTGTGTGTCCCCTTATGAAACAGAGAGAACAAGAAAGAGAAGAGAGAAAAAGAGACAATAAAGAATGAGAAAAAAGAATGAGAGAGAGAGAGAGAGAGAGAGAGAGAGAGAGAGAGATTTAGTGTCTCTTAACACCTGTTAGAATGTTTTCCAGATAGTATATCAATACACTTTTACTGGATTTGGTTTGTACTTGCCATTAAAGTGTGTCCCCAGTACGACCAGATCATTTTCCTTCCAGTTCATCTATAATAATCCTGCTCCAGTCTAGAGTAGGCAAGGGTTCTATAACACAGTGGAACAATAGATGGTTCTCCCATTCTCCTAATGGCTCTATCGGAAAATGAGGAAATAAAGGGACAGACACACTGCGATGACGCCACAACAGAGTGCAGTGGGTCATCTTCAGATCTTCAGTGAGGAGTCCCACGTTTGACTTCCAGACCTGTCCCATCCTGAGACACTGCTCCTGGACGTGTAGATCAATAAATATCAATCATATCAGACTTAATATATTAATTATACATTAATTTATTGTTCCTGCTATCCTTCCCAACAGCACTGCAATCCCACACTTTCTGGGTGAACAGAGAGAGAGAGAGAGAGAGAGAGAGAGAGAGAGAGAGAGAGAGAGCTAGGATTCACTTTTCAATTATCTTTTGTTTCTGTGTTTGTTTTTTTGTTGTTTTTATTTTAAAAAAAATAAATCTGAGAATGAGAATAAAGGGCGTGAGAGAGAGAGAGAGAGAGAGTGTGACTGTGTGTGTGTGTGTGTGTGTGTGTGTGTGTGTGTGTGTGTGTGTGTTTAATGAAGCAAAAGAGTCCCACTCCTCCCAGCCATTTGAGAAACTGCCCTCCACAATACAGGCCACACTCTTTCTCTATGTGTCTTTTTTCATCCCTTTCTTCTGTGCCAGAGAATAACGGCTGCTGGCAACAACAGAACACACACACACACACACACACACACACACACACACACACACACACACACACACACACACACACACACACAGTCTATCAAGACAAAGGCAGGCCTAAGAGATGGTGAATGATTTTGAGAGTCACTCAGCCACGTAAAATGATCTCATAGCATCGACCTCACACGCAGACAAGGACAGTGTGTGTGTGTGTTTGTGTGTTTGTGTGTGTGTGTGTGTGTGTGTGTGTGTGTGTGTGTGTGTGGTACTAGGTGTATATGACGATGTGACTGCTCATTTTGCTCCTACAAATGAATCTGAAAAGATCAAACTAAATGGAAGAGAGAGAGAGAGAGAGAGAGAGAGAGAGAGAGAGAGAGAGAGGCACAGGCTAAAACAGCCCAGCAGGGGAAGCACCTCTCTCTCTCCATTCTGTTCTCTCTCTCATTCATCCACTTCATCCTCTTTTCTCTATTCACCCACTTTCCACCTCTCAGAGGAGGAGAATTACCCAGGAGTCACATGACTGACACACACACACACACACACACACACACACACACACACACACACACCTACACACACACACACACACACAGAAACACAGCTGTGAAGAAGATGCCAGGGGATGATGAGTGATGTGGGGACTATATAGAGCTTCAGTAACTTATTTCAAATTCGATAAAGATAGTCACTGTATTTCACACCTCAAGAGAGAGAGAGAGAGAGAGAGGCGAGAGAGAGAGAGAGAGAGAGAGAGAGAGAGAGAGAGAGAGAGAGAGATTTGATACTGTATATAAAAGACTGCAATAAGATACTGGATTAAGCTGAGACAGAACTGAACTGAACTAAGATGGAAAGAAGTAGACAGACTAATCTGAACTGAACTGGATTAAGAGAGAGAGAGAGAGAGAGAGAGAGAGAGAGAGAGAGAGACAGAGAGAGAGAGAGATTCGGAAACCTGTGATATTATAGACTGTACAGATATCAGGGGCCAACCTCATACAGAAAGACAAAAGAATGGCCCGATTCCGCATCCCTCCCTTTCTCTCCTCTTCTTTATCTCCATCCCTCGTTCTCTCTGTTCTGTTCTGAGAAGTATTTTAATAGAATTAAATGCAAATGAAGGAGGGGCTGATTACCATATAAAGGGGTGTCACCCGAGGGGCCTCGGCATTCTGACTCCATTTATTTATTTACTCGATTCAATCATCTTACTTTTGTGAAACACTGCTCACTTTGGTGTAGTCTGTGTGCGTGTGTGTGTGTGTGTGTGTGTGTGTGTGTGTGTGTGTGTGTGTGTGTGTGTGTGTGTGTGTGTTTTGACTGAAAACTAAGAAAGGGTTATTTACTATAAAGTTGCCATTTTACAGATACAAGAGTTTTGCATGTCAGCGATGATACAATGATCAGCCAAAACATTATGACAACCTCCTTGATCCTTTCATCCTGTTCTTCAAAAGTCCCGCAGGACCACCACAGAGCAGGTCAAAGTTAGAAGACACTATTGATTACTATGTAAAGTGTGTATCATTAGAATCATCTTGTCTTATTTAAACCTCAGACATTAGTCCGGTTTGCTCTTGATTGTTGAAGTGAGTGGTATCACCATCGCCAGATCCAAAGAGCTCTCTGAGGCCTTCGGAAAGGACCTTGTAGACGCAGATAAATTGGTTCTCCGTCACAGAATCCACTCTTTTCTTGTATCAGAGGATTTTTGAGGAATCTGTCAGACCATCGTGGAGGTGGACGACCAAACTGGCACTGCCCAAAGCGTTGCTGTCCCACTGAAAACTTCACATTACTGAACATCTCAATGTACAAATCTAATTTAGGATGCAATGCTGACAATATTACACTGAGTCCTGTTGGTTTGAAAGTATTTCCAAAACACATTTAAACTCGATTGACTCGAAGTATGAATAATGATCAACTGATGCAGTTTACTTTAAAAGCCTCATTCTGCCAGCCAGAGCAATCTCTGAACTGCCAGAAGTTCGTGTCAGTACTGAAAGGGAATTTAAACTTAGCAGACAGAGTGAGTGATATCGAGAGAGAGAGAGAGAGAGAGAGAGAGAGAGAGAGAGAGAGAGAGAGAGAGAGATACCTGTTCAATAAAAGGGCAGAGGCTTCAGCATCACGGTGGCAAATTGAAGTGAGAATGAGAAATTGATTAGCAGATGAAGTGAAATTATTTTACAAGACCAGAAAAAGAGATGAAGGGACTGCTTTCACAAAGAGTAGATTAACCCTGATCATTCACAATCACACACACACACACACACACACACACACACACACAGCACTGCAGTCACACTGACGTGGCGGTGGTGTGTTACTGTGTGCTGTTGGTACGAGTGGATCAGACGCAGCAGTGCTGCTGGAGTGTTTAAACACCTCTGTGTCACTACTGGACACAGATCGGTCCACCAAACAGAAACGTCCAGCGTCCTGTGGGCAGCGTCCTCTGAGCACTGATGAAGGACTAGAGGATGACCAACACAAACTGTGCAGGAACAGATGAGCTTCTGTCCCTGACTTGGACTGTCCGTAATGGAGTAACTAGGTTGGAGTGTCTGATAGAGTGGACAGTGAGTGGACACAGTCCACTCGTACCAGCGCAACACGCACTAACACACCACCACCGTGTCAGTGTGACTGCAGTGCTGAGAACGACCCGCCACCCACATAATCGCTGCTCTGTGGTGGTCCTGTGGGGTCCTGAGCGTTGAAGATCAGGGTGAAAGGAGGAGGATAAAGTATGGACAGATGGACTCCAATCAGAGATGATACCTTTGGTACTTGTTCAATGAAGAAACGCTCACTGGATTTGTGGAACGATGCTGTGCATTCAGTCGTAATTCATCACAACATGTGGCTCTTGTGCTCCACGCTGTACAGCACGAACCCAAACAGCCATAAACAGGCCGCTGCCAGACAACGGCTCGGCTCATGTCCCGATCACAGCCTCACACAGGGAGGGTGATAACAAGTGCCCGAGCCTACGGCCAGGCATCTTTGTTGACAGTTCGACCACTGCAGGTTGCGCACACGGTGATAAATGATGCATCTGAACCGTGATCGGTGAGTGACGGCCTCGTGCCGTGACCTGATGCAAACGCGCAGTGATAGGTGTCACGTTGTCAGCGTGGAAAGGAAACAGAATATCAAAATAAAAACCATCCCGGAGAAAAGACGACCTGTCAGGCAACTGCTGAACCACATGAAATTCCCTTCCTGCGCAGGCAGCCTGTCGAAATTAAACACGAGGACGCTTCCAGTGTGCTTGATAGGGGAGGTGGGGGGGCCTAGAGGAGCAACGTCCCAGCCTTTAAGGGCAGATCTGTCTCAGGATCAGAGTAACCAACAGACTCGATGCACATATCATAAAAATCTATAACACCTGACGACCCTACCTTAAATAAATAAATAATAAAGGACTTCAGACCACTCTGAAGTATTTTAAAGATATATTATGAATATATTAAATATATAAATATAAAACATATTATACATATCTAATCTAATCTAATCGATACCAAAAGCTTATTAAAATTCTTATTTTCAGAAAAATGTCCAACGTAATGTGTTTTTTAGTCCAAAGCAAACAAAAATTGTCGTAATTCCAAGTAAATTTTTGATCGAAACTGTTAATGTTTCATTAATATCTCAAGCTTAACATCTCTTTAACATTACTTATATATTTATTTTTTAGGTGAATGAATTTTAAACCATGGAAATAATCCCACAGAACTGGGTTAAGGGTCATGAGGTTAAAAGGGTCTTCACACCCACAATCATCTCTATGACACACTCGATATGGAACCAATAATTCTACTATGGTTCTACTATGGCTTCACTCAGAGAACCATGTTTCTAAACACCTTTATTTGAAGAGAACATTTGATATCAGGGGTAAATCGGCCCGAATCCAGACCACCTGATCGGGCTCTCATTCTTCTAGTCTCACGGTTCCTTTAAGCATATCTATATCTATACACACACACACACACACACACACACACACACACGCACGCTCATATATATCTATATGTTTTATGCAGCTTCTATGAATGTCTTGGTTCAGTCAGTTCTCTTGGATTAAGGACTAAGAGGTCCTGAGGACAGATAACTGTACTGTAGTGTCACTTCTCGGTGGAAAGTGGCTCCGTCTCCCCAAAATATCTTGTCGAGATCTGCTCTGTGATCAGAAACCAGTTACCGATGAAGAGTCAAAGGATGATTAACACAAAGCAGGCAGGAACATATGATCTTTAACTGCATGTCAGCAGTAAAGTTTGTCTCTCGGAGTTTCCACACACAACGTCTCGAATGCAGAGCGGAGGAGCTGAACTTATGTGGGTTGACTGTCCTGGTTGTGTAATTTAATAGTGTATTTATCTAAATAACAGCTTTCTTGATGGCAGGAAATTGACTGAAGCTGCGAAGTAAAGGTGTAAATGTATGAGACTGCAGTGTCCGCTTGATAAGGAGACAGTAACTGATGACTACGCGCTCCGAGAGCGTTCACTGAAAACTGTCCTGATGCACAGCGTCTTCCGCTGCTGCACGGTGCTGCATGGTGGGAAACAGTATGAAGAAAAACTGTTTGGATACAAGACGGCGCAGTCCTCTAGAGACTTCGTCCCCACTCCCTGTTATCTGACAGGAACTAAAGATGTGGATGACAGAGACAGCTGTGTGTGTGTGAGTGTGTGTGTGTGTGTGTGTGTGTGTGTGTGTGTGTGTGTGTGTGTGTGTGTGTGTGTGTGTGTGTGTGAGAGAGAGAGAGAGAGACAGAGAGACAGAGACACAGAGACAGAGAGTCCACTGACGCTCCTGCACCACAGTGAATACCAGTTTGCAACCACTTCATGTAGTGCTGCAGCAGGGGGGCGAGAGACAGAGAGAGAGAGAGAGAGAGAGAGAGAGAGAGAGAGAGAGAGAGAGAGACAGAGAGATAGAGGGGAGAGTAGGAAGGGTCGGATTGCAGTGCTTATGGGAAGGAAAATAAAGGTGATCAGGATCAATAACTGATGATAACTGTAGTCTGATCTGATCAATATTTATTGATCTACTCATACAGAAGTGGTGTCTCTCAGTTCGGCGTCGGGTTTAACGCAACATGCCAGATGTCTCTGCATGGAGATGTAGAGGTTCCTAATGGTGTCCTGTGATGATCCATCCCATGCAGCTTGAATGTTCTCCCTCAGTTCTGCAGATGGTGCGGTAGGGGTGGAGTGTTGATAGAGCGTCCAATAGCATCCACACATTTCCAGTTGGGGGTCTGACGTGGCACTGACTGCAATGCCTTCACACATGTAATCAGCACTATGACAGTACATGTCTAATTTACTAGCCTTTTTGTTTAAAAGGACTAAAAATATCTCTGAAATCCAGTTGGAAATTGATCATCCAGAGTGTTTTTGATCTGAAGATGCAATAATTTTTCTATGGCTTATAATGATTAGACTGACAAGGATATTTATAATAATGAGTTATTTAAACCACTCGACAGTGGGCCAAAAAAAAAAAAAAAACAGAATGTCCTTTTTTATTTTGATTATTTGTGTATATGTGAGTATTATCTCTTCTCAAGACTTTTATTCTGAAATTTGAACACTGTGTGGGCAAAGAACAAAAGTAAACAGCCCAGCCTTTTCATTTTCCTCTATAACCCAATATCTGGGTCAGTGACATCTTCGGCCCCGCCCCCTCTCTCTGATCAATCAGAGTCTGTATGCGGGTTGAGCATCAGCCCCGCCCCCTCTCTCTGATCAGTCAGAGTCTGTCTGCAAGTTGAGCATCAGCCCCGCCCCCTCTCTCTGATCAGTCAGAGTCTGTATGCAGGTTAAGCATCAGCCCCGCCCCCTCTCTCTGATCAGTCAGAGTCTGTATGCAGGTTGAGCATGTACATGTGGGCAGAGCAGTAAACATGCACTAGATGCTCCTTTGGTCTTTAAACGGAGTTGGAAATGAGCTGTTTTATGAGCTGGATTACTGACTGATAATTCATCATACGAGGATGAGACCACGTTGGTCTTGCAGTGTGTTATGATTTGTGTATCATGTCTGTATCATGTGTTACTTTGATCCTGAGATATGAAGCCCAGAAAACCGCATGTAACGGTGCGGATCTCAGCTTCAACGAGTTAAATAAAAATTTAAAAATAGAATTTAATGTAACGTGAGATCGTCAGTCTTATACCATCTTTTCCCACATTGTCTTCCACTCTGATCTCATTCCGTCTCTCATTCTTCTAGTCTCACTGTCTCCATCCTCCATAGGTGTTCCATGTTAACATCATTGTGTCAGAGCAAATGCTGCACACTAACCCGACGTTTCTCCAGGGAGTGAAGCAAATGGAAAGAGAGGGAACCACCGCCGAAGATCCACTTCACTACACCCCTCTAAATACACACAGACACGTGTGTGTGTGTGTACCTCACGCTTTACCCAAGAGAGCATTTCCAATAATCAAAATTCACTCAAATCTGATTTAACGGTGATAGGGAAGGAAAACACAGACAGATGAAGAATCGTGTTTAAACAGAGAGGAAAGGAGGACAGAGGAGGAGAGGAAAAAAGAGAAGATGCATCTTCCCACAGTGGTGAAAGCAAAGCTACACATTCTACAATACTAAAGCTCCAGCGGAGAAGAGGAATCCATCAACGCAACAGGCAAAATCCTACTGACACACAAACAAAGGCTTTTTATATGCTTAGTGCCAACATGCTAAAAGCCCTGCTGGAGTAAAAGACCTACGGTATCACAGAAAAGATCTAACACACACACAGAACAGGTGCTTCATTGGTCGCAAAAGAAACAGTAGATAACAGTGTCATGTTAAAAGTCCTACTAAAACAAAGAATCCAACGTACAAAGCTGCCATCCAATGCCAACCAATGGCCATCCGATAACTGCAGAAACTCAATCCAGGGATGGACTTTGACTTGCTGGACCTGAACTGCCCACTTCTGAATGCAGTCGGGGAGTTTATATGAATCTGAATAATCAATATAGGGGAAGCCCCGGGTTCACATGAGACGGGCACTAATCAGATTTCTACTCTGCAACCAGCCAATAATCTCACAGAATAACGTGAATCAGCGAAGAGGAAGGCGAAGTCCCTGCTAGTGCTTCCCATTGGTTGGTGGTGTGTGTTCGTCCCCTGATCAGGGACGGCTGCAGCTGATTGTAATCAGATTTCTAGACTAAGAAATCAGAGTATGCTGTTTACGTGACCATGTGAATTCAGTAGAATGTCCAGTAGACGGTAACAATGTATTAGCAGTGTATGCAGGTGGTAGTGCGAATGAACTGAAATCTGCTGTGAACATGGTTCACCGACCTATTTATAGCAATTTGCCATTGTTGCCCTTTTCAAATGTATTACATGTATTGAGGTACAAAGCTTTCCAGACCTGATGTAATATGTCTTCACCACATTGGACATAATGTGAATCTGACAGTTTCATGATGAATGGACCAATGGAAATTCTCGATGCCGTAGATTCAAGTCTTTTTTACGTTGACGTCCACGGAAATGTACAACGGTTTTTCCTTCTCGTAGAAAGCTGCCGTTTTTTACGCAACAGCGATGAAATTAAATAAACAGCGCGACGCCCTAATCTGTCATCAGACATACAGGGTAACAGGTACTGCCACGAGTGTTCTACCCTTCAACGGTTCTACCCTTCCCTATCTTCTTTCTTCTGCCACCCCCTCTCTATCGCCCTCTTCCTCTTCCCTGTCGTTCTCATCCCTCCATCCTCTCCAGGGAAAGAGAGGGAAGAGAGAGGAAAGGGGAAAGAGGGACAGGGAGCCGGGCTCAATTATACATCAAAGGGGTTATGAAAAGGGAGCAGGGGAGTAGAGAGATAGTAAGTAAAGGGAGGAAAGTGTTTTGTGTGTGTGTGTGTGTGTGTGTGTGTGTGTGTGTGTGTGTGTGTGTGTGTGTGTGTGTGTGTGTGTGTGTGTGTGTAGACCTACAGCCATCTAAATTCCATCAAATTCCACATTGGTATGAATGTCCATGTAGAGACACACTCAGGATGTGAAGTTTATCAAGTTGAAACAAAACACACACACATTTTTTGTCAGTTTGACAAAACCAGACCAACTGCTCATGTGATGCGATATGTGTCCCTGTCCGTCAGAAACGTCCCTGAGGAACAGAAGGACCGATGGTGAAAGACTGAGGGCTCTCTGAGAAGGTCTGTTTGTTGGGGTGTGGGGGGGGGGGGTGACTTTGACTCAAGTAGAAAGTTTAAGAATCCTCTAGAAGAACCTACTTCTTAAGAAGACTTCACACGTCCTTGACCAGTGAATACAAAGACAAGACACGTCTCATTTAATACTCAAACAGTCAAAAACAATGGAGTTTGGTGCTGCACAAAATTTTAATTGGCGCGGACTCAACTGGCGACTCGGGATGACCAACAATATCCTGTTGATATAATTCCAGTCCAGACACAGCAGAGCACAAGAAAGTGGAGCTATGACAAGCAGCACGCTGACGATCAACCCGTGGACAAGGGGCTTAGAGGGTTGAGCTGGTACGAGTGGATCAGACACAGCAGTGCTGCTGTGTTTAAACCCCTCAGTGTCCCTGCTGGACCCAGAACAGTCCACCGACCAGAAATATCCAGCCGACAGCGTCCTGTGGGCAGAGTCCTGTGAGCACTGACGGATGAGGGTGGAGTGTCTAACAGAGTGGACAGTGAGTGGACACAAGGTTTAAACACACCACCAGCACTGCTGTGTCTGATCCACTTGTACCAGCGCAACACACACTAACACACCACCCACAGGATGCCTGTATAACAGTGCACGGAGGGTCTAATGCGTGGACGAAGCCAAACCCCTGCACTATGTGTGGACAAAAGTATTGGGACACCTGCTCGTTCACTGTTTCTTCTGAAATGAAGGGTATTGAAAATAGTTCATCGCGCTTTTGTTGGAACAGCTGTCTCTACTCTCCAGGGAAGACAACATTCAGCTCTATTTTGGAGCTTTGCTTTGAGGATTGCGTTCAGCTTCAACAGCTTTAGTGAAGTCAAAAAGTTGGATGATCGCCACCCCACCTCATTCCCAACTCCCCCAATCATGGGGGGATTTATACCCCTCTAGCCCACCCTGGCAATAGGCATTGTGCTAACAGGTACTTGCTCCCAAGAGTCCTATTCTATTGGCTGTACTTCTCTACAGGGGACTAGACAAGCTGTGTGTGGGTGGCCACAAATATTTGGACAAATAGTGCATGCCAGCAGGGAGAGAACAAGGAGAAAGAGTGATAGAGAAAGAGTGTCTGACTTTGTTGCTCTCTTTTCCTTTCACTCTCTCCCACCTTTAACAGTTTCATTTTCTCTCGCCACGTCATTCTCTTCTGTCGCTCTCTCTTCCTCCCATGCTCTCTCTCTCTCTCTCTCTCTCTCTCTCTCTCTCTCTCTCTCTCTATTACTCACACACACACACACACACACACACACACACACACACACACACACACACACACACACACACACGCACTCCACTATGTGACAGCCAAAACAGATTTCAGCAAATTGGAAAAGCCATAAAGCTCTATTAGGGCTAATCAAGATCCGCTCTACAGAGCAAAGAGAGAGAAAGAGAGAGAGAGAGAGAGAGACGGAGAGGGAGAGGGAGAGGGAGAGAGAGGCAGAGAAAGAGATGAGAGGGGTGGAGATGGTGTTGAAGAGAAGAAAGGGAGGAGAGAGAAACAGAGACGGGTGAGATGGACACAATTCAACACACAAAAATAGAGGCTGACCAAACTGCTTTCTGCAGAGGGAAAGGAGAGAGAGAGAGAGAGAGAGAGAGAGAGAGAGAGAGTTTGCATCCAGTTGAATAGCCTCCGCTCTAAGCTGCTGTGGTTTGTGGTTGAGACAGGCAGGCCATTTCCTTCTCTCTAATCTGTTTATTATCCTCAGTGTCCATAAGCCCACACTTCCTCTGGAGGCTCACAGCTGACTCAAATAAAGCACAACCCCCTTTAAAAACAGAGCTTCTGGAAACCACAGTCCGTACACAAGGAATCATACAACTCACTAATAGTTATACTGTTATATAGCAGCTTACAGCCTATACACGACACACTGACAGGTGTGTGACACGCCTACCGTCGTACACACACTCATTGGCCTCTTTTCCACTGTGGGGCCAAATGGTTCTGAGCACAGAGGATAACCTTTCTGATGACTTCCTGCTTTCTTCTGCGTCCAGTTTCTCTCACAGTTTCCTGTCCGTGCTTGTTGACCACTTGGTGGGAAGGGATAACGCTCGGTTGCATAACTCAGGATCAGCATAACCTATAAACGTGATACACAAATAACAAACCACAAAGCGTACACTAACCATTGTGTGGTGAACTATCAGTGAGTAACCATTCCAGTGCATGTTTACTGCTCTGTCCACATGTACATGCTCGACCTGCACACAGACTCTGACTGATCAGAGAGAGGGGGCGGGGCTGATGCTCGACCTGCATACAGACTCTGACTGATCAGAGAGAGGGGGCTCGACCTGTCTAAACTATCTATACCTGGATAGAAAGGTATGGTGTCGGCCTTAGTAACCATTTGGCCCTGCCGTGGACAAGAAGCCATATATTCCAATATTCAATATGAGGACATGGTGTTATAGACATGTCCTCTATGTAAATACTATCAAAATGACCCTCCACCCTTTACCTTCATTTAGTGTCCACAGCTCGGTCCACAACAACTGACTGCAGAGAATGTGTTGGATACTCCCTTTGCAAAGCCTGTGGACTCTTGGGTATTACAGGGCGGCACCGTAGAGGAGCCATCAGAGGAACCGAGGCAGCTTAGAAAGCCTCAAGATGGGTCTAGATTGAAAGGGGTGCTCTGTGGCATGCTACTTGGGCTTTGATTAACTCTGGCAGGACCACCTGGAAGAGCTTGCCTGATATTTGAAAGACATGAAACGCCCTGTGACCCCAGGAACTATCATTGATGATGTGCCCAAGAGCGTCACATGATCCACATCAGTCAGTGGAGAAATGTAATTATTAGAGCTGGGCCTTCAGTTCAGTCCACAACAACATGGGAAAGTGGAAAACACCCAGCTCTGTGACAACATATGTGGACGTGCGTCGTCCTGTTGGAACAGTGTACTGGAGTGTGTGGTCAGAAAAGGTTGCAGGACCATATTGACGTAACGTTGGGCTGTAAAAGTGCTGGTCTGACGTTGTACGAATCTCCACGCATTTACACCATAACACCAGGCCTTCTGGACATATGACAGCTCTTGAGGCTGACCACAGTGCTTCCACACACGGACTTGTTGGTCTTGTTGGACTCATCACTGGAGATGACCTGCTGCCGTTCTGAGTGACTCCATGACAGTCTGGCCCGACACCAGTGCAGTCGTTCATTTCAATTCCTTCTAAACACACAGGCAAACCAGTCTGTCTTAACTTAAAAAACGGATTTACAATTTACACAAAGACCCGCCACAGTGCGGACCACATGTCAGCATGTTGGTGGGAGAGGAAAGGGGGCAGGGTTGGTGCCACGAACTTGAAAGAAAGAGAGCAAGAAACGACAGGTTGATTTATTCAAAGTGTGTGGGAGTGGGAGTATCAAACTTTAATGGCTTTCGGGAGCACCACCATCACTCTGAAAATCACACACACACACACACACACACACACACACACACACACACACACACACACACACACACACACACAGACAAACACACACACACACTGCTCTGACAGTATATGGCCACTTACAAGCAGGCAGTTTGTCCTGACAGGTGAGTTTAAGCTGTGCAGAGACACGAACGCAAATCAGAGGTGCTCTTCATGCTCAAGTGCTTAAAGTAAACGACAGAGAGAGAGAGAGAGAGAGAGAGAGAGAGAGAGAGAGAGAGAGAGAAAGAGAGAGAGAGAGAGAGAAAGAGAGAGAGGGGGGTGTTTGGAGAGTTGGGGGGGAGGTTGTAGGTGTGATTTAGGGCTTTATCAGACAGGACCTTAACACTGCAAGGAGTCCCCACTGAAGCATACGTACACACACACACACACACACACACACACACACACACACACACACACACACACACACACACACACACACACAGCCATGTCTTAAATGGCTCTGACAACATTCTGCATCTCTGACATCTCACTCAATATCCATTTATTCCAGCTCGCTCTCTCTCTCTCTCTCTCTCTCTCTCTCTCTCTCTCTCTCTCTCTCACACACACACACACACACACACACAAACACACACACACTCACGTAGTTTCAGCAGTTTATTGCAGGCCTGTGGTTTAATTAACCTGTGGAGGTCAGTTTCATATTCATGATTCTTCTAACAATTAGACTGACAAGAATATTTATATTTATAAGCTCTTCAAAATCCTTGACAGCCTGAGTTTCCTTTATTATCTTTGTTATTTATGTACGTATCACTATTGTCCCTTCTCGGGACTTTCACTTTGAAATTTGAACACCGTGTGAGCAAAGAAAGGGAGCAAACAGCCTTCTCGTTGTCCTCCGTAACCCAAAATCTGGGTCGGTGACATTCATTAGCCCCGCCCTGATGGACATTAGGGCAGTAAACATGCACTGGAAGCTCCTTCACCATTTAAACTGGTGTTTAAATCAGTTGGAAAGAAGTTAGAAGAAGCAAGCTGGACTACTCGCTGATCATTCCTCACACGTCGACGTCTAGCAGCCCGACGGTTTGTTACGACGTGTATCACGTGTGTAGGTTACTCTGATCCTGAGTTATAAAGCCTAGAAAACAGCATGTAACTGCTCATAACGTGGGTTAACTCAGGCTACCTTCGGTCCTACATTACGGCAGCTCACTCCACCGCAAGAACACTGCGCTTATGTGTGGATTTTGATGTAAACAGCTATTAAACACGCATTAAAAACATCAAAGCATATTGCTGCGCTTCTCACAGCTGGTGAGGAAGGCGACGCTTATTAACGCCGGGTGTACCGCTCACAGCACAGGGAGTCATCTCCATCGCATGTGGTGTGAAATGCGTGTGAAGACACTCTGTGTTCACATGATGTGGTGCGGTTCAGGAGTGAAATGGAAACACAGTTGCACAGTTGTCTTTTCAAAGAGCGTCCTGCTTTTATTCGTCGCATAAAGAGGAAGGAGACAGGAGATTAATAGACTGTAGGCACTGGACCTGATTACAGCCCAGCGTGTGTGTAAAATAAGGCAGAGACATACATTCCACGTGGACACATGTTCCGTTTAGAACTGATTAGCAAAGCAATCCTGATTAATCTTGTCAGCCTCAGCGAGAGCCATATGGACAGAGACTCTCTGACCGCTTCACTGTGGCGTCCACTGCACTGCTGTTGGAGTGATGTCCAAACAGACCACAGACACGGTGTCGAGATCATATTTACACCAACAACAGTGAACGATAACGAAGAGTTTAATACACAAATGCATGAAAACAAATGATAACTAAATATTAATGAAGCCGACTAAAGCCAAATGTATGTGGACACCCCTTCTAATGAACTTGATGCACACAGATTGCCTAGTCCCGGGATTGGGCTGTGGAGCTGCTCTCTGGAATGATGGAGCTCCATCCAGTACTTTAAGGTGGGATGAGTTAGGGATGGGGTGGGGTGGGGAACATTCCAACATCCTGATCTTTCCTACATTCCTGTCTCTGAAGCTCTTTTGTAACCCTTACATAACATTATGATCACCTCCTTGTCTCTACGCTCACTACCCATCCTATCAGCTCCTCTGACCACACGGGAGCACTTTGTGGTTCTATAATCACAGACTGTAGTTCATCTGTTTCTCTGCAGACTTTATTCTCCTCCTTTCACCCTGATCTTCAATGAACAGGACCCCACAGGACCACCACAGAGCAGCTGTGATGTGGGTGGTGGGTCATTCTCAGCACTGCAGTCACATTGACATGGTGGTAATGTCTTGCTGTGAGTTCAGACACAGCAGTGTCCACTCACTGTCCACTCTATCAGACACTCCTACCGAGCGTCTCCACCTTGTCGATGTAAAGTCAGAGACGGAAGCTCATCTGTTTCTGCACAGTTTGTGTTGGTCGTCCTCTAGTCCTTCATCAGTGCTCACAGGACGCTCTCAGCTGGATATTTCTGGTTGGTGGACACTTCTCAGTCCAGGAGTGTCACTGAGGGGTGCTGTGTCTGATCCACTCGTACCAGCGCAACACACACTAACACACCACCACCGCGTCAGTGTGACTGCAGTGCTGAGAACGACCCACCACCCACATCACAGCTGCTCTGTGGTGGTCCTGTGGGGTCCTGAGCACTGAAGATCAGGGTGAAAGGAGGAGAATAACGTCTGCAGTCTGTTATATGCTCCTGTGTGATCAGTGGAGCTGATTAAATGGACAGTGAGAGTAGAAACCAGCCAATAGCCTTGTGATAAGTGCATTACTAAATCATCAAGCACTTGCCTCAAACCTCAGTTGAGTTATCAATTAATCTCTGACAGACTTGCTTATGTGGTTTATGATACTGCGGTAAGAGCGCAAAGCGGGGTTGTTACCATGCACGGCACACTGGAGTTACACCAGTTAACTCCACTGGAACAGGCCAGTGGAACCATAAATGACCTGAAGATGCTTTAGAACACATTTCCAAACAACCTTCCGAGATAACCGAACGTCTTGTGAAGCGAACCTGCAGCCGCTCGCCAAAGCATCTCCTAACTCCGCTGCCTCCAAGCTTATTACCTACCTGCTTGCATGCGAGTCATGCCTCCACAGCCTTAGTGTGGCCAGCAGCCACAGAGGCAAATGAGGCTGATTTAAGCTATCTGACAGCCTCCGTGTTTTTAAGCAGAGCAAGAAGCAGACGGAATTTTGAGCGGCCCTACGCGAACACGGGCACCGGCGCCAGATTGCTTCTGTAGTGCTGCCAAGGCAACAAATCAAACATCAGAGTCATCCTATAGACACACACACACACCACACAACCACGAACCCGGGAGGGCGAAGGTTCACACCGTCCAGAAGTCGGCTCCAGAAGTGAGATAAACATACAAACAGAAAGAGAAAGAGCGAAGCGGGATTCTGGACAGGAATGTGGGAAAACACTGCTGAAACAAAACCTTTACAAACGTACATCCACTCTCAACATCACAGGCCTCCTGCCCTCTCAGCACATCTACAGAAACGTTGTGGTCCACAGCAAAAGTGGGTAGGAGGGACTAGGTGAGGAGTGGGCGGAATAGAACAGAACCAATCCGAGACTAGGACTGACATGGATTCTTGTGGATCCTAATGGATCCCGCGTCAGCACCGGTCACACAAACACATGAGTGTGTGAGCTGTGCTTAAGTTCCACCCACACACACACACACACACACACACACACATTGAACTCTGAATTAAAGTTAGTAAAGCTCTGAGCTGTTCATGGAATAATCCTTGATTACGTTGCTTACAAACATAATCCTCCCAATAATGAAGTTACGGGAAGTCAACGTTACTAAACTCCACAACGTCCAGCGGCTATATGAGCAAACGTCATCAGCTCTATTTGTTCCACTGCGTTGCTTAGTAACAAGACTCTCAGTCACATTCAGTTCGTGTAATGAGCTACGATGTTTACTACAAATTGCTAGTCAATTGTGGGAGATTACAGCGCCTCAAAATCACATTTAAGTTTTAATTTATTTTATTATTATTATTATTGTTATTATTTATTTATTTATGATGTAAATATTGTTATTATTTTTGTTGTTCTATGTCTCCTTTTCCTCTATAACCCAATATCTGGCTCAGTGACGTCACCAGTCCCGCCCCCTCTCGCTGATCAGTTGGACTACACACTAACATACACTGTATGGCTGCTACGGCATTTAAACTGGGATTCACTTCACTTTGAAATGAGTGACTTTTAGCTTTGTTTTCCAAACTGGCATCCTCACGTAGATGGCGTCATGGGTGCCACCGTGGTTATGAACAGAGTAGGTCTTGCAGTTTGTTATAATATGGTTTATCATGTCTGTAAGTTCATCTGACCCTGAGTTATGAAGCCTGTAAAGCAGCATGAACCTGCCCACAAAGTTCTGATCCCAGGTTCTACGAGCTGAATGTGATAATAACACAAATCACAGACTGTATTTTAATTGTTTGCCCATCTTGTTTTATTATTATTAATTCATTATTTACTATTGACATATCATAGGTCACCCAATGCCCTGTTTGCTACACCTATATCTGATAAGAACACACACACACACACACACACACACACACACACACACACACACACACACACACACACAAGCATACATATAGAAAAATAAATAGATAAGCCAAAAGTTTGCTTATCTATTTTGGGAGACCTGCTTGTCTGTCTGTTTGCCAATACTTGCCAATCCATTTATATAAGGCATTATAGCAGGCAAACAGCCTTTGCCTTATCAGTTTTTATCAGCATTGCTTTATGAGACAGACGTTGCTATTCAAACATACATCTACCCGACAGATTGATAACAAATGTGTTATAGGGGTAAGACTGATATTACATAGTCTTATTACATTAACGGTAATAAACTGGGAGGAGTGAACTGCTTTCTTCTGGATCATTAGAGCAAGAGAATGGACGCAACGGCAGCAGCGGGGACAGCGGAAGACGGGAGAACAGTAAAAAAGCAGAGAAACAATAAATCAAAGTCATTTGTGTGAGAGTGTGCATGTATGTGTGCGCCGAGCGTGTCGCGGCGGGACGGCGCTCAAATCGAGAGCGGTGCATAATGTCATTAGTGTTGCCATTTAAAAGCTCATGTCACGCTTGCTGACACAGTCCAAGACCCCTGGCAAGAGAAGAGCTGACGCTTAACAAAACCACGACCCTGACATTGTGGCAAAACACACACACACACACACACACACACACACACACACACAGTGCCCTTTATATTGTGTGAGCACTCCATGATTAATGGACCAATTGAAATAGTCCCCAAATACTTGGAATTCAATCTTGTTGCCATAAAGTGCATCCAAATAAGAACCCTTTGTTTCTTTTACAAAGTTGCAGAGTCCAGAGATGTGCGGCAACAGTTTGAGATTCCCATGTGTGCATATTTTTCTTTTCCTATTTGCTGCTGTTTACGTTGTTAAAAGGCTCCGTGATGAATGGATCAATAGACATGGTCGCATTTGATGATGTGAGAATTGGCGTTTCTTGCTCCTGATCTCCCCCTATAACCAGAAAGTGAAACCCACCCTAAAGAACACGCTGTACACATGCCTTTCTGGAAAAGCTGAGACATACAGACTGAGTACTGGGGTGCTACGGTAATATTACGGTTTTTTTACACAAATATGACTGGTTTGTGCAGCATTATGCAGTTCTCACTGCCATTGTTCTGCCCATTTCACCTGAGTTACATAGTGCAGGTCCTGGCATGCCGAGAGTGGAGGGGCACGGATACGGATCTATTCTCCCTGTTATGGTCAGCTGAGCATCACAATAATTTTGAAGCTGTAACGCTTGTTCAGAGGGCAAAGAACTAGCAGGTTGAGCATCAGCCCCGCCCCCTCTCTCTGATCAGTCAGAGTCTGTATGCAGGTTGAGCATGTAATTCATCACCCAATGATGAGACCACCATTGTTAGATAAAGTATACAGGTTAGCGTATAATATATATTCTCTCTATATATATTATTTAATGCAATTTAACCCTTAATTTAAAAAGCAGCTCATCCGCCGACCCTGAAGGGAGGGATTATAGTTTAGATAGTGTAAGAAATATCAATGCACATACTCGCTACCATAACTGGGAAGGAATTTCGCCTTATCACACACACCTCAACCTGGCATAACTGCCCTTTGTCATAATAATTTCCCCCATATTGTAGTCATTTATATAAGCATTTATTACACCCATTTACTATAAATTCATAAGATTTGAATTTATTATATGGCTCTTATGCTCTTGTCCTTCAAATAAATTGCAAAATAAAGGTCAGAAACACAGGAGCAGCCTCACTTGAGTAAATGGGTGCGAACGCCCTGAAAGCACCACCGTAACTTGAACGATGATATGCTCCTCCATGTATGTGTCACACACTCAAAATGAGTAATAAGTGCTATTCATCAAACTCTCACACTCAGGTATGAAAACATACAGACAAGAAGCCCTACCCTGAATTAATTCCGTTTAATTTCGGATGTACAATCCATCTTCCGGCCTACCGTTACCCATTACACCGCATTCGCTTTACTCCTTCCTATGATGACCTTTCTGTGCTCGTGAAAATCTTCCTCTCAAACACATTCCGAGGAGAAAGTGAGAGAGAGAGAGATACATTTCCACAGCTCATTCCAGATGTCAGATGGAAGGCAAGCCCACCTGCTCCTCTAACGCAAGGATCCTCCCACTTTTTTATGACCCCGCAAATTACACACGCGATTACGGGACCATATGCACAGCATTCCTGCCTCCTCCCAAACACGCTCATGCTCTCTGCTACTCACTCCTATTAAACAACCAATTACAACCGTCACCCCTCCTCCCAACCAGCACTCCATTCTCACCTACTTAACCACCAGCGTGCACGCTGTCTGTCTTTGGAGTGAATTAATACACTTTCCTGGACGGCCTTTTTTAATGATCTGCCCCCGCAGGCTTCATTACTCAGCTAAGCCAGTACATCTGAGAAGACTGCCACCAAACACTATGGGTAAATTAGAACACAAAGATCTGCAGAGACAGACATTGTGTCCACCCTATGGCTCTGTCGGAGGAGAAGAATGGATGTTTTCTCTTCTAGATCAACAAAAAAAACAACTCTTAATCGACTAAAGCTGTTACATAAATTCAATATGTAACTCCTGAGTTAACCAAGTCAATGTTCCCACTTCATATTAATGCCTGAGAAATTACACATTAACCCTTTAACAGCCACTGAGACCACGTGATAAAAACAACAGCTGTATTTGTGGGTAAACGGTTGTAATAAAAGCTCAGATTTGAAATATGTGAATAATTCTGCAACTCACTTTTATTCTCATCACCATTAAAGATCCCAATTTGACTCCATCCTGTTAAAGCGTCCATTTATATAATGACGTATAAAATATCAACATACAGGCAAAAGTACAGCTGGTACATCCAGTGATTACGATGCATATTTTAATAACAATTTATAATAAATGAAAATTAAAATTAAAATTACAAAGCTTCAGTTTTTACACCACTGTCTTCATCTGTTGTGCAGCGTATCCTCTGAGATGGTGTGTGTGTATAATGATAAGATGAAAATAACTGTATTCATATGAACAGCTGCTGAGATAATCCATAATCCATTTGTAAAAAGTATTTTAATCATTAGCCTTGATATTGTTATTACGTGGATTATTAATGTGTAATTAATGTGTAATTAGAGGCATTAGAGGTGATGTGTTATAAGAGGGACTTCATCTGTTGTTGACAACTGCACTATATAAATAAACTTAATAAAATAAAAGTGGGCCCAGCCAATCAATAATAATAATAATAATAATAATAATAATAATAATAATAATAATAATAACAATAATAATAATCATCATCATCATAATTATATATATATATATATATATATATATATTATGATTATTATTATTATTATTATTATTATTATTATTATTATTATCAGTGTCACTAATTAAACCATATTAAAGGTAGGAAGTCCAACATGAAGGTTGCGTTTGAGCGGAGACCACCCCTCCCTTTCTCTTCGTGCTATCACTCTGCATTTGGTGGGTTACCGTGCCAAGCCATTTGAGGGACAGGTTGATGGAGTGATGTTGTGCTGTGTTCTCTATGACTGCGAGGGGTCACAGAGGGGTCAAAAAAAGGTAATGAGGCCATAAAAATGCAGAGTGGAGAGCCGGAGGACGTGCGGACGGAGTGGGAGGGGGACGGGTATAAATGGAAAATAAATGAATCGAAAATAAAGAGAAACTTTGTTGAAAAACCAAACAGCCCTCCACCCGTCCTGCCTGAGGATGATCTCTATTACTCCCATTATCATAACACCAATACGGGTTCATTTACAGGCAGCTCTAATCCAATATGACCTGCGCTGCTTAAATAACCACCAACTTGGAGTTTCCTGGGCCGTAACACTTCCTCTATGTCCAAGCAACAAGATCTCATCACCAATCCAGGTTTAGCGCTCGTCTTTAGGAAGGAGAAATTCTGTTTCACATACAAACGTGACTTGAAGTCTAGAAAATCATGTAGATGTTGTACCTTTAAGGCTGGATTTGCTATCATTCTTTTAAGCTATCAAACAAAGGCTTATGAGGAACATCAGGAACCAAGACCACAGTGTCTTCGTCTCAGTTTCAGTACAAAATACCAACAGCTACGACTGAACCTTCTGTCTGGATGCGAGACCTAAACCATCCAGCATCCAACCCATCAGGATATCTTCTCCCTGCCAAACCAACACAATCTGACTGCAATCGCTTCTTAATAGCAAGTGGAACATGGGGGTCTAGAAGGTTGCTATATTACCCTGCTTGAGGGAAATGCCACCCATTTAAGACCAGATTTATCAAGCCCTTGTCCACTTGGCCTCAATGTTCCCCTCAGAGGAACCTCAAGAGCCATTCCGTTACTTTACTGGCTCAATGGAAGAGTCGACCTCAGCAGAAATGGCAATTAAAGCTCGTTCTAACCCATAACACTAGATATACAATAGTTCATTTTTCAAAACCATTAGATTCAATTTGTTGGGCTTTTTAGAATTGAAGATAGTGAAGCTTGGACTAGAAGCATGGTCAAACCAATGCTACTGCAGGACAGCTCAAGACTTCATGAAGACACCTTCATATTCAGCTTCAGCTACTTCTAACAGATAGACAGATGGATTGAGGGAGGTAGGACAGAAAAGAATGTGCTGAGCTCGGTCAGAGAGATGAGGAGGGAGTGGTTAGAGAGTAAGAGTTATGATGTTTAATCCATATCTTTTAATGAAGAAAACATCATCTACCTCCTGAATTCAACAGCAGTCCCACCTCGGCCCCCACCAGCAACACCATGTTTACGTTACTAAATAAACGAATACGTCTGGGGACGGCGGTGCTTTGGGATGAGGTGGAAAACAAGCATGGTGGTTAGTGTTCTCCTCCAAGATGTCCTCCTTAGTGGCAGTTTGAAAGGATCTGAAGGTGGTTCATAGGTTTCTGAGGAAGGTCGCTGCATCCATCCTTATGCATGTTGGCGGCAGACCTGACCAGTAGGGAACTGGCCACTGTGGAAAAATATGATCACCTCCACAATACATGAGTGTCAACATTCATGTTCATCCTCACTACAAAGATCTGATTAAAAGGAAAGAAACAGCTGCAGCAGGATGGAAAACTAGCACTGGTTGTTTTTTAAAATAAGGAAAAATGTAGCTAATTTATGGGAAAACGTTCATTTCCAACTCTGATAAAACACTGCCTGGACTAAAACTCTGGAGGAGGAGCTACCAGTTTATCATCTCAACGGACATTAAATTTCCTGCACCCATTCCCCTGCGAGAGCCAGAGGATACTGACTTATCTGGAGAGATACCCAGTTGTATTTTTACAGAATCGTCTTCTGAGAGGGAGACAGCGGGACTTAAGTGCAGTCTGAACGGAACGTGTGATGCTTGTGCTTCAGCATTTAGAAGAACAGGCGAATCGTGTTGTCTGAATGAGGTGGATATTGAACAAACACTATGTCCCACCTCTCCTTTCATGCTGGCTTCAGTGAGCCTAATCACAAATTCAGGGTACACAGTTAATGTAAAATAAACCTCTCTCTCTCTCTCTCTCTCTCTCTCTCTCTCTCTCCCCCCTCTTTATTTACTCACAGTGATAGAAGACGAAAAATCGCCCGAGGCTTTGAAGATTTGGTGTGAGGAGGAGTGTGGGACGTGCACTCACAAACACACAATGTGAATGTGTGTGTATGTGTGTGTACACGTCAGAGAGAGTGAGTGAGTGAGATGGTGCAAGGGAGAACGAGAGAACGGAGGAGAGAAAGAGAGGGAGAGAGAGAGAGAGAGAGAGAGAGAGAGAGAGAGAGACACTTCACGTCCTGTTTGAAGTTGGCTGCTTGGCTTTGCCAATTACCTCATATCAAGGATTAGATGAAGGAGAAAAGGCGCGAGGGGGAGGAAGGATGAGTTGAAGGAGAGAGACAGAGCAGAGGAGAGACAGAGAGACTGGAGGGAGTGAAGGAGAGGGGGAAGAGAGCAGCGAGGGAGAAGAGAAATGAGCAGGGTACGGCAGATAGGAACTCTCAGCAGGGGGTCTCGGCACCACTTTCACTCAAATAGGACTCCAGAGATGAGGAGGCATGATGAGAATTTCAGACAAAGAAAAAAAATGTAAGGCAAGAAAAATTTGCAGACAGACACTGTGTGGGCAAAAGTATCGGGACACCCGCTCACACACGGATGCTTCCAACTCCATGATATCAAAAATAGTTTGTCCTGTGTTTGCTGTAGTTGTTCATGTTTACCTGCTTCAGAGTGTCCTATTCTATCGGGACTAGACATGCTATGTGTGCATTTGCCACATAGCGAGGTGATATTTGGCTGACCTGTCATTAGGAACCTCATGCAGGGAAAAGAAATGATCAAAAAGAAGAAAAAAAAGTGACTTTTTCAAACGAATTCATTCAAAGACTATATGGGTCATCCTTAACGCACCACTAATGAGTCCACGGATTTCCAGGTTACTCACTGATGCTGTTTTGTGTCCGCGTGCAAAATCACTACGCAAATTGGTTCTGAAGGCAGCTCTGCCTCTGAGACAGAAAAGAACACTGGCTCAGGAAATAACCAATTAATATAATAAGTGGGCGGAGCTTAATAAATGCGTGTCTGCGTCTCTGAGCTTGTGGGAGCGCTGAGATTTTGTTGTGTTTTCTTAAAGAAATGATTGTAATATGATGTTGGTTGCACTGAAAACTGCCTTTCACACTTCTAAAGTTATATCCATTGGTTACCCCAATTGCACTTGCTGTGCCTCAGAGGCAGAGCTGCCTTCAGAACCGATCTGAGGAGTGCGTTTGCACACGAGCCTGTTTCGTACGGTAGGATAAACAGAGACTCGATTACAGTTTATATACCCAATCATATGTGATCGCTATAGTTTGGAATGTCCCCCAGGTATGCTGGGAATAAGCAAGAGCACAATGCTGCATTTAATCATCAGTGCAGGCTTCGGTACAGTGTAGGAGTTATTGTGAGGAATGGTCAGCCTCTTCCTCAATTAGTCATAAAACTCTTAAAAAGTTACGGAACTAAAGTCAGCCAAAGCCGTTTCTCTCTGTCAGCTAATAAAGCTGCAAGCTGAAGATACAGGGAGAGGACGTATCTTGCGGGGTTTAAAACCACCCATCGACTGGTCAGTGTCTGCTGCACAAGCTGCACATTTATAGACTAAATGTTTAGAAGCTGTTTTATATGTTCTTATCTCTCGTTCTTTGGTTGTTTTTTAAAAATTAAGAAATAAAAAACACACCCTGAGTTTTTTTCCCAGGAGATGCTTTGTTAATCAAATTTGTCTTTATTGGGGAAAATTTAAATATTTGTATGCATTTGACCATGTTTTGATGAACATTTCCCACCATATAGAATTTATTTCCTTAAAACAAACCACAAAATCTGACACCTTTCATGCAATACATCCACATACAAACAATTGCCTTAGTTCTGCCCCAGAGGCAGCGCTGCCTCCAGAGCTGTTCTACGTACCGATTCTACCCCTGAAATACTCATCTCTGTACAACCACCTGCACACACAGACGTAAGCTCCGGTTACTGGCACTGAACCTCACGTCAAGCTTCTCTTTCCACAACCAATCAAGACATTTACGTCAAACTGGATGCTCTGCCAACTAGTCCTCACCTCCACAAGAACCAGCTGCATCAAGAACATCTGTAGACTGCGTGTGCATATTGCCCGAATGAGATCAAGCCCTGAGCAGCAAAGACAAAAGCCAAATGGATTCCTGACCAGAACGAGAAACTCCAGAGCATGGACACATGCACTCCTCCTTGAAGATCTTTAGAGCTAGAAAGATGGAGGACTGCAGCAATGAGAAGCAGACTATAGACTGTGAGGACCCAGCAGTAGGACAAAGAATGACAATGTTGTGGGGATAAAGACCCTTGACCTCAGCCCACCTCGATATATTAATTTTATTGGAGGTCAGACAAATATTTTTTCAAGCAAGTATGTCACAAGTATGTTCTAAGTTGTAGTACCTCCAGGCTCCTGCAGATGGTGCTGCACAAGGATGATCCTTCCATAAATACCTGCAGGGTGTGTGATGGGATCTTGCTCAAGATCACCTCAGACACCTACTTACTGCCAGTCAAGGGGTTAGAACCAGGAACCTCATCTATAATTAGATATAGCACTAATATCCTTTTGATCAGCATTCATGTAACCACATCTGGTGGCACGCAGACGCACATCTGTACGTTCAATATAAGATGTGGATGTGCTCCTGAGGCAACTCCCCACTGCTGGTGTGCCAAGCAGCACCTCAGAAGCTTCTCTTCTCTTACTGGCCCGTCTGTGAGGTTTGGGTTGTTCCTGCAGTTCTATGTATTCCTGCTTCGCTGAATATAAATGAGGCGAGGCTGATGTTATGAAATATGAGGAACTATGTTCACTGGGGTCTCAGACTGGATCTGCAATAGCCCGGGGTGGCTTCAGATCATCCCTTGTGTTTGGCTGAAGTTCGAGACCCCCCGAGGTACACTTTAACATCGCCTTCAAGGGTTTTCATGTTAATATGGTCTGTTTAATGTAAACATACAATACTTAAGGCTTTACTTCGGGACAGGAATACAGCCACGGGTGCAGACGGTGTAGGGAAAAGAGCGGACTGACGTTGTCGCTGTCATGCAGAAACAGGTTCTTGCACATCTGTTATGACAACCTACTGTATCAGACCTTAAGTCTAAGAAGATCATCTGAACAGAGCTGACAAGGAACACATTGACAGTGTGTCAGTCATACATACACAGTAATCTGAGATGTTGTGAAAGTGTACCTCTGGTATATTCACAGTGTAGGGCTGGCTGTGGAAGCTTGGGGCGTTGTCATTCACATCTCCAATCTGGATGTTCACTGTATCCTTCACCACCTGCACCAAACACACGTTTCAGGTCAAATTCATGCGGTGAGGTTCATTTTAACAGGGTCATAAATTAACACTTAAAAACATAAAACTTTATGTTTCTATGATCACAAAAACCCCACGTATAGGTCTGATATATCAGCCGAAAACAGAGGAGACCTTCCCACCGTTAAAGGGAGGGTATCAAGCCATGCCGCTTCAAGAAGGAGACCCAATAATAACATTTACTAATATCAGACTGTTTAAGGGTTAAATGAAGAATGAAAGACAGTCACTTTTAAATGAATAACAGTCCATAAAACCACACTAACGGCACGAAGGAACCCCAGGAACCCCCGGGGGGGAAACAAAGTCAATGGAAGAAAAATGTAAGGTATTAGCCCTTTAATGCCACTGCAGATGGAGGGAGAGATAGACCGATAAATGGATAGAGGGGCAATATAGAGTGTATAATGTATTTACGGTTTACAATGAAGACTTACCCCTTGACTGTCACTGACAGAAAACACCACCTGCATCTCAGACTTTGTCTGCAGCAAAATATGAAAGAACATTAGTGTGTTTACAACAACAATAATAATAATAATAATAATAATAATAATAATAGTAATAATAATAATAATAATAATTGTAATAAAAGCACTTTTCAATCATCCAAAAATGCTTACAGTGTGTGTGTGTGTGTGTGTGTGTGTGTGTGTGTGTGTGTGTGTACATACTTCACGGTCAAGTGGCTGACGGAGCCAAACCACCCCAGTGTTCTCCTGCACAGCAAAGAAGCGTGAGGCTTCCTCCCCAACCACTCCATAGATCAACGGCTCTCCATCGGGATCCACTGCCTGGAGCTGAGTCACTGACGAACCTGCACACACACACACACACACACAGAGAGAGAGAGAGAGAGAGAGAGGGAGAGGGAGAGAGAGAGAGAGAATAAATATACATCAGTCAACAATATCAACAAACACATCAGCAGAGCTGCTGGAGTGTTTAAACACATGTCCACTGACTGTCCACCCTATTAGACACTCCTACCGAGTGTCTCCACCTTGTAGATGTAAAGTCAGAGACAGAAGCTCATCTGTTACTGCACAGTTTGTGTTGGTCGTCCTCTAGTCCTTCATCAGTGCTCACAGGACGCTGCCCACAGGACGCTGTCGGCTGGACGTTTCTGGTTGGTGGACAGTTCTCAGTCCAGCAGTGACACTGAGGGGTTTAAACACTCCTGATCCGATTTGATCCAGTGAAACACGTATAGCTGAACTCTATGATTCTTTAATAACTGATTGAACACCCTGATGTCTTTCATAGAATTCAGATTCAGCACAAGGGAACCTGGTTTTGTGTGTGTTTCTAAATATAAAAGCTTCACATTTTGGTTATTTTTTTTTATCTCCCCACCTCCTGACATTGTATAAGACCCGTTTTTGTGTGTGTGTGTATGTGTGTGTGTGTGTGTGTGTGTGTGTGTGTGTGTGTGTGTGTGTGTGTGTGTGTGTGTGGTGGGCACAATGTGATATATGTTTATAGAGAGCACATAAGCGAGGGCTCCTAACCCATTCTGGCTTTAGATGAGATCCAAATTCTTGGTGCAGGGATACTTTGCCAACCTGCACTAATGAAACAGCAACAAAAAAGAGCCTCTGAGAACCTTCTACTGCACACACACACACACACACACACACACACACACACACACACACACACACACACACACACACACACACACACACACACACCTCTCTCTCTCACATACAGGCGCAACCGTGCTTATGTTAGAGGCCATGCAGTCATTAAAGGAGAGCAGGGATAGGGGTTTGACAGGTGTGTGATACTGAGCCGAGTAAGGGGTAACTCGGAATATGGAGGGCAATGAGCTGGGGAACACAGGACAGCCAGAGGTGCATGGGCCGCGCTCCTCTCAATATGGGACATGATAAACACAGCCAGATACTAATGAATTAAAACAGTTCAGCACTGCAGGGGTTCTGCCCGCTCTGACTGAAGAACAGGAGCACTTTCCCCACAAATCCTTGAAACCAACACAGAAGATACCAGTTTAACTTCACAGAACAACAAGTGCCTAGTTAACCTCTAAACAAGGGTTCTAAGACATATGACTTTATGTATATGATGGGAGCCAGATTCACTGTCATTGATCCAGCTCACCTGTTTCTCTGCAGACTTTATTGCCTCCTTTCACCTGATCTTCAGTGCTCAGGACCCCATAGGACCACCACAGAGCAGCTGTTATGTGGGTGGTGGGTCATTCTCAGCACTGCTGTCACGCTGGCATGGTGGTGGTGTGTTAGTGTGTGTTGCTCACCAGTGCAGTGGATCGGACCTAGCAGTGCTGCTGGAGTGTGTAAGCCCCTCAGTGTCTCTGCTGGACCCAGAGACAGTCCTGCTTCAAAATGTATCCATCCGACAGCGTCCTGTGGGCAGCGTCCTGTGAACACTGATGAAGGACTAGAGGACGACCAACACAAACTGTGCAGAAACAGATGAGCTTCTGTCTTCTGACTTTACATCTATAAAGATTGGAGAAACTGGGGTAGGAGTGTCTAATAGAGTGGACACAGTGTTTAAACACTCCAGCAGCACTGCTGTTTCTGATCCCTGAAACTTAAGATCTGTAATGGTCCAGGATGGATACATCTACAGTTACACCCCTAATAAATACCTTCACCTTGATGATGTGATATGATGGATCCAAATCTCACTCACTAGAGCTGCACATCTGGGGGAAAGTTCACTATACACATTCACACCATATAACACCACTGCATCAACACATCTTCTCACAGGCAGGTACCTCAACAGCTAAAGCCTAACACTCCTCTATATCAGCTCCATCACATCTGTCACCACAAACACAGCACTACAAAAGGCAGTGGTCTCTCTCACAAATTCACACACACACACACACACACACACACACACACACACACACACACACACACACACACACACACACACACAAACACACAGCATACTCTCACTTTTGTGTACACCACTGTGGCAAGAAAAAAGAGATGAAAAAGGACTAGATGTCTGTGATTATGAACCTCTCTCCTCCTTTCTAATGAGATTTGTAAATTCAGCTGCTTTCACTGTGAAGGTGCATTTGGTTGAAAACCCGGTGCAAATTAAGCATTTACTACAGGCTCATTAATAATCGGAACAGTTCTTTCTCGTACTCCCGGGCCACTTTGATTCCCGGGGCCAGGAGGATCCATCGTCCGTCAGGTAGGCAGTAGTGGTGCCAGAGATAACAGATGGACATTCAGAGAAGAAATATCTTGTCTCCAAGTTCAAGAAATGGAGGAAATTTCAATTACGCGAAAGCCTTTAGTATTTCTTGGTGGGAAGACTACCACTTTGTTTGTGTGTGTTTGTGTACACTGGAAAAGCCGGTTTAAAAAGCCCAGCGACACTGCTGCACCTCAGTAGTGCTTATCAGTAGTGGTGTAACAGATTGCAAAACTCACAGACTGGATCGTGGGTATGAGATATTAAGTTGGTAAAAACTTTCATTTGAAAGTGGATTTTATGTATTTAGTAGTGTGTTATTTTGATGCAGTCTGTTAATTTTATGTATTGACTTTTATTTTGAAACTGCTATTTTTTATAAGTAGCTTTTATTTTGAAATGGTCTATTAGTTCATTTGTATTAGTGACTTTAATTAGCTTAGGATCAGCCACCTACAGACTTGATACACTAAACATAAACTATAATATTAATTATATTGTTTTAGATTGACAAGGATATTTATTAGTAAGTTCTTGAGGAGCAAGTATAAAAAATGTTTATATAAAAAGTAATGAATTTTGTTATGTATGTATCAGCATTATCCTTCACAAGACTTTCATTTTTGGAAATTTGAACACTGTATCCCAACAAGCCGAGAGCACACAGCCCTCCTTCTCACTTCCCTCTATAACTGATATCGGGGCCAGTTTGTCATTAGCCCCGCCCCTCTCTGGTCAGTCCAGAGTCTGCATGCAGGTTGATAGCCCCACCCCTCTCTGGTCAGTCCAGAGTCTGCATGCAAGTTTGAACACTTCCCTCTCTCTCTGGTCAGTCAGAGTCTGCATGCAGGTTGAACATCGCCCCCTCTCTCTGGTCAGTCAGAGTCTGCATGCAGGTTGAACATCAGCCCCGCCCCCTCTCTCTGGTCAGTCAGAGTCTGCATGCAGGTTGAACATTAGCCCCACCCCCTCTCTCTGATCAGTCAGAGTCTGCATGCAGGTTGAACATTAGCCCCGCCCCCTCTCTCTGGTCAGTCAGAGTCTGCATGCAGGTTGCGCACATGCACGTGGACAGCGCAGTCTTGATACACAGATACTGATACACACATAAGTAATATTAATAATAAAAGATTTTTATTTATTTATTTATTCGTTTTTGTTGGTATTTTGAAGAACGTATTATTATAAATATCCTTGTCAACCTGATCATTATTGTATCATTGTATTGCCAACTCCAAAACACTCAGGATGATCCATTTTATTGGCTTATTTATTACATCTCAAACGGAAACATACCTGAGCTGCCTCCTGAAAATGATTCATCTGATTCTGATTCAACTTCGCTCTCTGTAAGGCTTCAGTGTGAGTGTGTGTGTGTGTGTGTGTGTGTGTGTGTGTGTGTGTCTATGGTCTGATTCTCTGTGCTTATCAGTGGCGGTGAGGCAGGCAGCCCTTTCCTCTCTTCCTCTCCCCAGCCTCCTGCTCTCGCTGACAAATGACGCTATTTAGCTGAAAGTGATGCCAGTATTAAGCTTATGAATGATACACTGCACATTAACAGCCTCCAGAGCAGAGAGCCATTGACAAGAGCAATGTACCCCAGGCCTCATCCATCTCTCTCTCTCTCTCTCTCTCTCTCTCTCTCTCTCTCGCTCACACGCTCGCTCTCTGCTGTCTCTAAACACACCAACTACAGAGAAGATCAGATGAGTAACACTGGACCTCATTACCTCAGAGCTGGACGCCCTGGCCCTTATTCATCAGACTTATACCGAAACAAGTGTAAAGCGGTGTAGACACGCAACCCACTCTCCTGACGAATCAGCGAACAAGCAGCCCTGCACCATTCCTGCATTTAGTCATCTTCAAACAACATGTCTCCGCTTACCCTCGAATAGATCTGGGATTGCAGTGCTCTCGCTGTGGAAGATGAAGGTGATCAGGATCAATACATGATTCCTAAGTTTGATATGATCAATACCTCAAGCTTAAATGCTGCCAAATTCAAATAGCAGGAGAGACCTCGATACCCAACGCTCAACATATTACACTTTATCACACAAGACATATCGCAATTATAAGCCTAAGTAAGTTTAACGCTCTTGAAAGAGATGGTCTTCAGTCTGCGTTTGAAGACGAGGAGCAACTCAGCTGTTCGGACCCCCAGGGGAAGTTCATTCCACCACTTTGGTTCCAGGACAGAAGAGTCTGGATGCTTGTCTTCCTGCATCTTGATGCAGGGATGGTGGATGAAATCAAGCTGTACATGATGCTCGAAGGGCTCTTGGTGAACATTGGGTTTTGACCATTGCCATCATGTACAGAGGAGCTGGTCCATCTCTGTAGGCCAGCATTCAGGTTTTGAACCTGATGTTCAGCTGCAGGAAGCCAGTGAAGGGAGCACAGCTGAGGAGTTACATGGCTGAGCTCAGGAACTATGACGACACTGCCGATTTCCAGATCAGTTGAAGGGCTCGAAGACCAGCCAGAAGGTGACTGCCGTCATCAAGTCTTGGAATGATGAGAGACTGAACGAGCACCTGAGCAGCGTCTCCAGAGGGAACATGATGCCTTCTCCAGATGTTGAAGAATGTTGAACTGTGCATGACGGGGTCAAGTTTGCAACATGACTTGAGAACAATAGCTGGTCGCCCACAATTACACCAAGGTCGATGGAGTGACCATCCAAGAAGTTTTCCACGTTGAAACCCGTACCTTCGGTACACATGCAGATCAGAATACCCCGAATAACCCCGAATAAACTCTCCATTACTATAATCTTTGCAATATTAAGAAGTGCATCTGAAATACAAGCCGAAATACTGCAATCATGCAGCAGACAGTGAAATTACCATCATTCCCTCCGACTCCATTAACCCCGTAACTCGATACGTGAACACCGAGTCAAGAGTGACCTGTCACGCCGGGGGCCGTGTTTGTTTGTAAAAGGAATCGGAGGTTCAGGGAGCGTTTGATTCTAAAAACGGAGCCGGATGCAGGTTCGGCAGGGTGGGGAGGCGGAAGGAGAGACTCGGGCTTCACTCCGGGCAGCAGGCAGTGGAGCACGGCAGAGAAACGTGAGAATGGAGGAAAGAATGAAGGGAAGGGAGCTAAGGAAGGATGAGGGGATGAGAAGACAGAAGATGGGTCGGGTTGTGGAAAGTGAAGCTTTTAGTGATTTTGGCGAATTTGCGGAGGTTCGCGCTGGAACCCCGTGAATGAAGCCAATTCTATATGTGTTTTGACAACAGTGACAACAGCTTCAACTGACCGTTACTGTATACGAGTGTACGTCTGCTGATGTCTTCAGAAGTGTTTGGCAACAGCTAGAGTACTGAAGGGGTACTGAGTGAATTGCATCGATACTGCTGAGGACAGATTCACGTGAAATCAATCACCAATCAAACACCAGTACAAGCGTAACCCACAGTCGGGACAATCTCGTGAGAGGTTTTATACCCTTTGAAAAGATTTCCAACACAATATGCAAAGCTGGCAAAATCTGAAAGCTGAAAAGTGAGTATTTGACAGTATATCTGTTTATGGAGTTGCGAATAGTAGCACAGTGGTAAAAACAAAGGATCTATTAAGGAAATGGGCTGGGCTTTTTAAAACCAGCACTATACATACACTGCATGGATAAAACTAATGGGACACCTGTTTATTGATGTTATTCTGAGATAAAGGGTGTGAAAAACGTTCACCATGCTTTTGCCGGAGTAACTGCATGGACTAGAATCACAGCAAAGCTGTGAGGATTTGACTGAATTCAGCTACAAGAACATTAGTAAGGTCAGGACGTTGGAAGGTCACTATCCCACCCCATCCTCAACTCCCCAACTCAAGCACTGGATGGGGCTCCATCATTCCAGAGCTCTACTGCTCCACAGCTCAATGCTGGGGTCGGTATACCCTTCTAGGCCATGCCTGGTATTAGGCACGGTGCCAGTAGGTTCATGTTTATCTACTCCAGAGGGTCTCCTATTGGCAGTACTTCTCCACAAGGATACACAAGCTGTGTATGCATTGCATGAATAATGCAGTGTAATTACCTCCATCTATGATTGCCAAGTAACTTGATTTGCAAAGTTTATATATATATTTCTACCACAAAGGTTGGCTGAAAAGTGTGTGAATGCTGATGCAGGGTTGTGATTGTGATTGTGTGTGTGTGTGTGTGTGTGTGTGTGTGTGTGTGTGTGAGTACAGATCCGAAGGCAGTGGTATGTTTAAAATAGCTCCAGGCTTGTAGATGAGGAGGCCCAGGAGGCCTTAAATCACCCCACAGAGGGCATTCATCGTGGGGCAGATCAATAGAGCCTCAGCCCCTGTGACTGGAGAGGGCCCCCAAAGGACAGGGGCAACACACCTAAACTTTATTAATGTCATCTCATCTCTACACACACAGCTGCGATGCTGTGTGTGTATGTGTGTGTGTGTGTGTGTGTGTGAGAGAGAGAGAGAGAGAGAGAGAGAGAGAGAGAGAGAGAGAGAGAGTGCAGCATGTGTGTGTGTGCCATCTTCAGTGTTTTATGCCCCCAGCCTTTTACAGCAGTATGAAATGTCTTCTGTCCAATACAGACCAGACGAGCTGCACCTACACCAAACTGCCATAACAGCACAAACTGGATTTTGCTCTTATAACTTAATTCATTACAAAATTAGAGTTACATCCTTCCAGACAGGAAGATCCACGACTAGACTCGCTCTCAGAATGCTTCGTACAAATGAATCAGTGAGCAATGGAGGGAAAAAACAGACTTAAAAACTGAACATACTGTGTGTGTGTGTGTGTGTGTGTGTGTGTGTGTGTGTGTGTGTGTGTGAGAGTGTGTGTGTGTGTGTGTGTGTGTGTGTGTGTATATATATGTATATATGTTTATTTAATCATCAATCATTACATTTAACAACTTTTGCAGTATCTGTATCTATTTACTGCTGCTCTATTTTTACATAAATCTCAATCATTTAAATTTGACACATTAATGAACTGCTGCCTATTAATGACCAGTGCTCAGTTTCTCTTTGGGTGCTATAATAGGCCAGCACTTCACATAAACTGCATGCATGCTCTGAATTCGTTGTTTGTTTTCATCAAACTGACTAATCCTTCACTCATGAAGAGATTGGCTGTGGCCGAAATGGATCCCCGTTTCCTATATAGGGACTATTAAACGTTAAAACATTAAAACATGTTATAATTGGCCACATGAGAATGTGGTCTCTGCTTATTAGTCACACCTGTCTGAAGCTCTCTGAACTGGTTTATCATGGAGCTGAGATGGCATTTGTTCATACTGTACAGATTACCTGACCAGTATACCAGTTTGAAGTACACCTGCAGAATGCATTTAGCTCCAGTCAAACACACAGAGCACATCTGACCTCAGTTCTGATTCTGACCACTGGGTCGGAACGGTTACCAGTTCTGCTCCACGTTTGCTTTGGGAGGAGACTACATCCTCTAAAGGGTGTTGGTGCAGTACTACTGGTTCACATCGAAGTGTGATTATTTTATGCCAATCATGCCAAGAGTGCGAACCATCCAGAGTCCGATGAACTGGACTAAAAAGTAACGGTGTGAAAACATCAGGAACAGCCCCCCTGTGGCTATGCCTGGTCTAGCTCGTGAGGTTTTTTTTTTTCCTCATTCGTTTAGATCAAATAATCTCAAGACTGTGGACAATGAAACAATAAACCTGTCAAACTGCTGAAACCTGATGTGTAGGGTGAGACCGAAAACGAGACACAGAACTGCAGGAAATGCTGGGAAACATACGGCCATTACTGAGCCTTGTGTTTAGTAAAATACCGTGTAAGAGCAGGTTTATATGGCAATATTTCAAACGAAGCAGGACACATTTGTAGGGTGGGAACGGTGGGATTGCTGGACGTTCCTAAGTCATTATAATTTAAGTACCAACCAATACCAAGCTAAGTTTCTATTACTGAATGCAAATAAAATAACCAGACACATTCATACAGCAAGCAGAATACATGCAGAATTTATTCTATTTCCAACAATGATTACATCATATCTCAAACACTTCCTTCTACATGGACACCATACTCAGCCTTCTGTGGGTCCCACTGAAGAACTACTCAAGACTAGTCTGCTTTCCCATCTTCAGGGCTCTAAAGAAGAGCACTGGTAGCTGACAATAAATGGCCTATAGCCTAAAGGCCCCAAGGAAGAGCTCCAGCAGTTACATTCCCTATAGCACGAGGCCCCGTTGGGATTTCTAAGTCTTATATGGACAGTTTTACTCTAGGACCTCCAAGGCCTGAAGATGAGCCACAAGCACGCCCTCAAAATCTCATATGGATTCATCTTGGAGGTGGTCTTGTTCCATTAAAATCCAATGCAGTCCAATGCAATGTACTCAGTGTTAAAAAGGCACTCTGTTACATTTAATGCATGGAACAAAATGATGGTAGACCCTCGTATATGTTCACATAGATCCACAACGCTTGCATGCAGGTTCCTCCACATTTAAATCATCTGCACAGTGAAACACACTAGTGAGCACAGTGAGCACAGGTGCCCCTAGTGGTGTGCAGCCTTTTCTGTAGAGTCCGGGAGCAGCTAAGAAGGTCTAAGACTAAGGAGGTCAGACTGCAATACTATTGTGAAGGAAGTTAAAGGCTATTAAATGTTATTAAAAAGGTTATTAAATATTTTGACTGATATGGGCGACACACAGAAGTAGTGTCTCTCAGATCTTAAATTTTATGACTGAGCTTTCCAGATCAGGGCTATGGGAACCTGGAGGGACATGTAGTCAAAAGTTCCTCGGAGGGTTTGCAGCTGACTTGTGTTACTGTTGTTCATTAACTCAGAAAGTTCAATTATGTTTTAATAGAGAGTCTGTCTTGCAATGGAGGTGGACCATCTTGCTTCCTGGAGGTCTAAGAGGCAACCCCTCTCAAACTCTTCTAACTGCTCGAATTGCTTTCCTGCCCTTCTCCGAGACACACTTGCGAATGATGCTACCAACACAACAGCACGAGTCGGAATGGAAAGCAGGTACAACAGGGGGACCTTATATAGTCAGTCAGGTACAGCGCAAAGGCCTGTCCTTGCTTACGTCCTTGCTTGCTTAGAAACTTCAGTCATTTGCATGTCTCACACTGCAACTCACGTTGATTCCTTCTAGGTGCAACTATTTGGATGAAGAGTGGATGATAATAATGTATTTCAGTAGTATAAACAGCTGAAAAGCATATCCCTACAAACCACCTGGGATGCCAATGTGCTCTACAGCAAATCTGGAAGTGGCCCAATCAGCGTACATTACAGCAGTGACTGGACGCACAAGTGGACAATGATACGGACACTGGAAACACGAGGAGTTACGTGGCATTTATAAATTCTTCATGGGGTGCGAAGGTGTGAACGCTGATGTCATTTTAAGGAGGAACTGAATCCCTTTACGCAAGTCAGACTTCATTAAAGATATATCATAAAATATATCAACCTACACCGACAGCATAACAAACAGTTACTCCTGTAGTTTACACTGTGTGGCGCCTCTGTGGCCTTGTGATTGGTGGAGGTAAAACGTACGTTAGACCCACCCAGAACAAGGACGCTCATAAAACATATTCGACATTCATAGGACAATAGATTGCAATGCACGACTTCAATGATATCGTGCCAGACTAGCATGAAGTCACCCAGACCGACAGCGGGGCATCTTCGGTGGTGGCTGCTTTTGTCTTGGTGGAGACGACCAACGTAATCTGTGTGAAGCCATGGTGTGCGGTGCCGCTTCACCTGCCAGGTGTGTGACAGGATTCTGTGCACTTGCACAGTGTGAAGGAAGGAGCTGTATTTGCAGGTCTATGGAAGAGTGTGCACGTATGGGTCTACCAACAGTGGCAGCTCTACTCAAAACAATTGGCCTCCATATGTTGACGGTCTGCAGTTCACGGTGGAGTGTTCGTTCAGAAAGTGTGAAGCACCTGCTTTGGATTTTAGGAGCAATTCTTGCCCAGAAATGAAGAGATTTCTATTCACAAGCCATGAAACCCGTTGGACACGCCCTGTTCTCCACTGCAGGTAAACCCATATGGGTATGCGCTTCAAAACAATACAAGCCATTTTCCACACATTGAAGGTTCACTGCACTGCACCACCTCTTCTCAATCTATGAACACGTTGCACACCTCACAGGTATTTATATCCGATCGTCATCACCCGACGCCTGATGGTACTACAAGGCGCATTTTAGTCCAGCAAGCTTATTTACAAACAAGACGGTCCCGTGTAAGTAGCTCTAAAGACAATCTGAGAGGGCTGACAGGGCTGCAGTGTTGTGTGCGGGGTAGACTACCACCAAACTGCGATTGTGCAATTAAGATAAAAAATATGAAATGAGGTGCCTTGGTTTTAGATGACCAAGATGTGTAATAAAGCATGATGAATAACACATGAGCACATTACTTATTAAGCTGCGTTGAATGCAGCATTTTTCATGAAGTGCATTAATGGCTCGGGAACGTAATTGTTACAGGTGTTGAACATGGAGGCAGCAGGAGAGCATTCGGAGCCAAAAGAGAGCGAGAAACTCTGCTGATACACATGATAAGAATGTTTTGATTCACGTTTACCAGGAGAAGATCCATCAGCCTCTCCGTTAATAGCGAGTGTTTCATTAACACGGACGCGCTGTAAATCAGCCTGCCTGTTAATTGGCTGGATGTCATAATCACTGCATGAAGCTGTTCTT